>BGZK01001093.1:0-214492 GCA_005406025.1 Eumeta japonica | reverse complement strand
CATATAGAAATGAAGGAATTCATTCTATGCCCATGGGAGCAAAACTGAGATCATATTTAATTTATACCACCAGTGAAGTGGTCAGGTGACCGCTAGATAAATATAAAGTTAGACTAGTTAGAGGAATTGCAAAAAAAAAAGTTAAACATTTTGCTTATTTTGATGTTTTCACTCTATTTAATCTCAGCATAAAAATATGCTAAAATTATTAGGGAAAATATTTTTAAAATACTTATCAATATGGATTATAAGATTTCTAGAAATTAATAAAATTACAACTCCACTGTAAGATGTTAAATTGAAATCATTTGTGAAAATATTTACTTAGCACATACTACAATTCTCTGAAGAATTAAAGTAGCCGGCCTGGCTAATTTCAAACATGAAAATTAGACCAAAATAAATGTTTACACATATTTGGAAAAGTTTTGTGGTATTTAATGTAAAATGAACTCTATTGATATGTCGTTAGTCTTACATTATTAAATACTATTTTTTTCTTATGGCGAGTTGCATCAAAAAATGAAAATGCTGATTGCTAAATTAACCATAAGATTTAACAGATATTCTCAATCATAAATTTAACATTTACAAATTTATATTTTTTGTGCAACCTGCAGTTATTAAATAAAGCCAAATTTTCTCCATACACTATGCGATACAAGGCAGTTTTAACAAACTTAGACAAAGCAAAATTAATTCTATTATAAGTTGGCCAAAGTTTTAAACCTTTATGCAATTTAAACTGTTATTGCTTTGTGATTACCTAACTATATTTATGTTATGGCCGAAATTAAATTGCTCCTTTTGTAATATATTAATTGCTATTAGGATATTATCAATTACATAATTTTTTGAATCTTAACTAATATAGCTTACCTATAGTTTAAATGTAGTGTATATGAATCTGTTTGTGTAGACTATGGGCAGAGATTACAACAGTTAAACCAACAATGTTAGTTTAAAGAACCAAAATTGTGCAGTTGAATTTTCATTTTAATTTTATTTTTTTAAGGGATAGTACAAAAATTAAAACTTGCCTAAAATAAATATAACCATAAAAAATATTGTTATTTACATCATTAAATCTTAAAAATATTTTCTTGGGAACATATACTTAATCCAAAAAGGGATATCCCTAGTGAGTTTTTAATGCAAAATAAAAGCATAAGCAGTCGTTATTTGAGATATGTATATTGGTATTGTATGGATTTAAGGGAATTTTTATGAAGATCCATTTAGATTACTATAGTAATCAAAATCGTGATTTACAGTAGGTTTAAAACAAAGCTTGAGATTGGTATAATAATGTTAAAGTTAGAAGGAGAATCTAATTGGTAATCAGCCACAGATCTAGAGTTTAAGTTTGAAAGAGACCATAGATTGAAATATCTAACAGATAATTAAACTCTTTCATATCGAAAATCGTATAACAAAAAATTAGACATAGTTTTCAGGAGTCATGACCTGTCTCTCCACAGTCTCTTGGTCTAAAAATATAAGGACGCCGCCTCTTTAGACCCACGCCTGATAGTAATCTAGATAAGGGTCAAAATGTTTAAGTTTGTAAAGCCGCAACAGGATACTGGTGCTCATTATCATTTTTAAAATCTTCACATTTGATAAAAATGATGATGGGTTACTTTTTGGAATAAATAAAATATTGACTAGTATCCAATAATATATTAGATCGGGAAAAAGGTTTTTTCGTATTTTATATGTAAAAAGTTGCAGTATAATCTCTTTGGTTATGCTGCTTGTATCTGGCTAGTTTTGAAACCGTTAAATAGATGATATTAAAAAAAATAAAAACGATGTCTCTTCATTTTTGTGTTCTTTTTCTGTGTACCGAAATGAATTAATTTAACGTAAAACTCTGATAAAGTTTGAATTTTTATTAGATAGATCATTTCATATTTATTAGACATCATAATGCAAAAAATAAAACCGCTTCAAGTAAAAACGATTATTATCTACCAATAAAAATTACGTAAAAAAAAATTATTAAATTTGTGTCAATACGTCATTGGATTCATCACTAAGGCCTCATTCGCACGAGCGCTTTTTCAACGGGCGTTAAAAAAAAATCTTGAAAATTGAAATGACACAATTGAATACCCATGTATTTATTCACACGAAAGCGTTTTTAAAACGCAGCGCTTTTCTATCGAGCACTGCCGGATTTTCGACGTTGAGCGTTGACGTTAAATTGAATTGAGCATACCAGACTCGCATGGTTCTGTTCTGACGGGCGTTAAAAAAGCGCCGATGTAGTCAGCAGTGGCGACGGCTTCTAAGAACTCGATTCTTATCGACTTCCCTTTCATAAAATATTTAATATGCATAATTCATAAATAAATAAATTATTGCTTTTTAGTATACAGACACTTAAAATTATTTTTAATTTTCAATAATTATTGTAAATAATATCCAGCCTTCTTACGTTAGTAACGTAAGCCCTATATAAAACACTTCAAATAACTCGAAAGCAACCGAGTTATTTACGACCAAATTCAGAATGTTCGCTATCGTCGTAATCAATGTGAAATGTTGAGTCTTCCATATTCGGTTGTATTATAGCGTTATGGCGGGCCACAGCCCGCGAGGTCGCAAAGCGGAGAGGGAGAATAACTCGCTTGTCGCGAGTTTCATTTCGACTACGAAATGACGCAATTGTAATTCGTGTAACATAATTTCACCTTTAACGTGAAGTCTTAGGTGTTATATTCGGTTGCGATTCTTGTGTTATACATCATTATGTAAATAATAATGCGTTTCGATCAGCGGAGATTTCCGATTATACCCGAATAAAAACGGTTTTGCATATAGCATCATTCCCGTGTCGAATTAAGTATGTATAGAAGTATAGGGCGGCGTACAAACAAAATTAAATTACAATGTCCAATGGCTGTCTTTATTCCTTGCTATGCTCACGTACTTAACTTAGTGTTATCTCGATCTTTAGAAAATATTCCAGAGTTAAAACAATTTTTCGGCCACATCAATTGCATAATAAAATTTTTTAATAAATCTACTAAACGTTCGGGTCTTTAAAATTAACGTCAGATCGTCGTTTGGTGTCGCAGAAACTCGATGGCAGTATCATTCTCGTATTATTAATGTCATTTGTAACTGTAGATCCGACATAATACAAACATTTAATATAATTATAGAAAATCCGATGGTTTGGGATTCTGAATCAATTGCCATATCAGAAAGTTTGTTAATGACATTAGAAGATGGGGAATTTTGCTTTTTTTTGCATACTTTAGCTGAATTATTTGCAAGAACAGATATTACTTTCGCTTTACTACAAAATAAACAGAGTGATATAGACGTCGTTATTCGCGAAGTTCGATCGCTATTAAATTGGTTTGAGAGTAATTTCATTAATAAGTTTGACGAAATTTACGACAGTGTCACTGATATAAGTGAGCCTCCACGAAGACGCCGACGTCTATTTAGCTCAGAATCAGACTTAAAACGCGAGTATAAACGTATTTTCATCGAAATTGTAGATAATGTTAAAAATCAAATTCAAACCAGATATAGTTCACTAAGCAATTTGTCATTTTTAGATTTACTAAGTAAGTCGAAATATGATTTATTCGAACGTAAATTTCCTGAGGATAAACTAAATAATTTAAATTTATTATTTCCTCGAATTTTGACATAAATGCATTAAAAATGAGTTAAAAGTATTATATTCGTCTCCTCGCTTAAAGGATTAGATATGTACGAGTTATTTTTGCATTTACAAAAGATATCTTAAAAATACATTTCCTCAAATTTTAAGCTTAAGTAATATCTGTTTAACCCTTCTGAAAACAATTTGCCGCGGAACGATCTTTTCAGCTCTCAAACGCATTCATACGTACCTCAGGAATAGCCAGACAGGACAAAGGCTTTCAGATCTCGCGTTGTTATCTATAGAAAAACATTTACTGTTGCAAATCAAAAGTAAGCCAAATTTTTATGACTTGGTATTAGCTCATTTCCTCAAGAAAATCGTAGATTACCACTAGAATTTAAATAGCTTTTTATCTCATTTAATTCATTTATCCACTGCGCTGCTATAAATTGACTAAAGGAAACTACTTCATTAGCTTTTTCAAAGTTGCTTTTATGCATGCTCGAAGTCTTCCGTTTGTATTCTATCGTTGACTTCCAGTATGCCAAAAGTGGCGAATGAAATATCTCCGCGTTATACCAGAGGGCGTTACGAAGCTCGGTAGTAATAGTTATATTTTTATTAATAATGTTTAATGTTGACAATTTTTTAAGGTTCGGCTTCCCTTTATATTTTTCTCACCCCTCGCCACTGGTAGTCAGTATTGGCCGCGCGCAAGATAGCGGTTGCGCGTATTGTTATATTATGCGCCATTATGAAAAGTTAAAATTTTTTTGGGATTAAGCCTCAATTCTTCATAAAGCGACTCAAACTGGCCTTTTAAATATAGTTGTTCATTAAGGGGATGTATCCAATAGAACTTTTTTTTCGTTTTTCGCCCTCTTGCAACGCAAATTGCTATTGCCAATAATTTTGGATTTCGATTCATAATTCACTAATACGTGCATACCGCAGCGAATATTATTCACACTGATTTTTAAGCGTTCGTGTGAACACAATTGCTGTGAACGTTAAAATAGCGCCAACGTCAGGTTTTAACGCGACGCTTTTTAAGCATTTTGACGTAATTAGTAACGGACTGTCTTTAAGTCAGGAAAGATCTAATTAGAAAAAGAGAGAAGAAAAAAACCTCTATTTTAGATATTTAAACGAAATGACGGATCGAAATGCGAATAACTGCCAGTTAAAAAATTCAATTACAGCTAATCAGTACTATATCAAATTGTGATTTTCAATACAGTTATTCCTAGTCGATTAGTGATGAGATTGAAAAAGAAATGAAGTTTAAAAGTATCGTGGTCACATCCAGTGTAGACGGGATTTTCAGGCGATGGTAGAAGCATACCTACGCTCGCGCTTAAGACATGCAATACGATACAAGCTACGAAAAAAATTTGTGACGTTTATAGATCTAAGGAGTATCGGTAATAGTAATACAAAACTGGTTCAAGCTTGTTCAGTCCAGTAATTTTGATGTCAAAAATGCACCTCCCTCTAGTCGACCTGTTACGGCTAACGTCAATGCCATTTTGGAAATAGCAAAGCGAGATCGGCATATTACATTTAAGACAACTACAGAGCTAGGAATTCACCACAAAACAGTTTTGACCCATTTGAAAAAATCTAGATATACAAAGAAGCTCGATGCTTGGATCCCACACTGAAAGATATTTAATGAATCGTACACTCATTTGCGATTCTGTATTGAAATATAATGTTACCAAACCCGTTTTTGAAAAGATTAATTATTGGTGATGAAAAAGGGATTACCTTCGACAAGAATGTGCTAATATTATCATAGTTAAAAGGAAATAAAACTACACAGACCATTGTCAAACCTATGGATTAACTCACAATAAGTTGATGCTGTGTGTATGGTGGGATAAGTAAGGCATTATTTATTATGAGCTTTTACCGCAGGGCGAAATCACCAGATCTCTACTGCCAACAATTGATGAAACTTGAGCAAGAAGTAGAGCAGAAACGGTTGAAATTTATTAACAGAAAGGTTGTGGTTTTTTACCATGATAATACCGTACCACACACATTTTTAGCCACTTAGCAAACATTGATGGAGTTTGGTTGGAAAGTATTCATGCATCCACCATATAGCCCTGACCTTGCATTCTCAGATTTTTACCTGTTTAGATCTTTTCAGAATTTTGTAGGTAGTGTTAGATTAACATTAAGAGAGGACTGTCAAAACTACTTGTCACAGTTTTTGATCAGAGGTCCCAAAATTTCTACAGCAATGGTATGCTAAAACAAAATGCTATAAATATAATAATTAAATGTAAATAAAAAATAATGAAAAATTATCTTGAATTTGTATCTAAAATATGAAAAAACTTTTTCTCCCACCTTTGTAATAAATTTTAATATTCCTTAGTGTAGAACACTACACAAATTATGATAATTTTAAGATACCTCACATGTCTAAATCGAATGTATTACAACATGTGATATTATTGTTTAATTTATAGATCAAATTTGCACTTTATACATAGACATATCAAAATTATCAATAATGGTAAAATCCTTCATAGAATAAATAAAACTATATAGTATATAAATCAGTATAAGTTAGTATAAGACACTGACTATTCAATGCAAAATTGTTTAAAATGGTTTTGGGCTGTCAATTTTTGAATTATATACACCTCCTATATTTAGAGTTTACTTCTTATGAATTAATTTTATTTGTAACTTGCGATATGCAAATTACATTGGACATGAAATTCACTGTTAACAGAAAAATTGTTATGTTGCCCATTCACGCAACATAATCGGCATTAATCGCGTTGTTTATATGTGTGTGTGTATATATATTTATACTTCTCAGGTACCGTTCCATTCCACCCCACAATACACTCGTTCTTGGAGTAGGTGCCAGACCCTATGTTGCATTCCATTATGCTTTGGAAGGAGGCACAACGCCACCTCTTCAAGATGTTGCTAGAGTAGTGGCAAATAGAATTAAGTCAGCTTTACCGTAAGTTGATATTTCAGTTTCATTAAAAAGTTTGCCTTAATTAAAATGGTGTAACCATGCTTTAAATGGAAATTAGAAAAATTTATGAATCTATTAAGAGCATGTATTTTTATTTTTAAGTAGAATTTAATAAAACCTAGGTATATTCAATGAAATTTAATAATGGTAAATAATGTTGCTACTAACTATAGTCTACATGCTTAGTGTTTACTTTCGACTTTTTTCAATTCCTAATATTGGTAGATCAAGACAATGGTATATTACATGGATTTTCAATTTTATCATTACAATAATTAAATGTAATTTTTTCCATGGCTATCATTTAGATAACTATATTTGAAAGTCTCAAAGATTAACACAAATATCTGCATGTTTTATATTCATACCTATAAGTTGTAGAAGGTGGAAATGCTCTACATTGAAGATATTTGAAAAAAGATATTGACTTCAAATTGATAATAGAACATGATTCCATAGATTTTGTAATTAAGTGTGTTTTTCTATTTATTTGTACATGCATCATGTGAAAAATGTTATTGTGGTATAGCCATGCTATGGTCACCTTTTACATCACGCAAATGGTGCAGCTCGACCTGTGAAATACCACATTCTCATAGAATACAAATAAAGCAATAACTTCTACTGTTGCGTTTTATCCAATGAGTGAAATACCAGTGGTCTACTTTTCCCTCTGTCCCTCCACTTCCGATCCATTCCACCCCTCTTCGTCCATCAGCCCACTTCCCCTGAATTTCCAACAGATATCCTATTCGTATCTAAGGGGCTGGTAGGGCATTGGTAACTCCTCTGGGGTTGAGAATACCCATGGGCAACAGCGACCACATGAATTTTGGTGGCTTACGAGCTTGTTTGCTCCTCGATCTACTATAAAAAAAATGTATTTAAATGTGGACTTCACTAATGAGTAAATGGAATTTCCTGCCACTGGGTTATAGATTGCTCAAATTTTTGATTTTATAATTTAGGGGGGGTAAAATGGGACTTGTATTGGGACTTATTGAATCTACTACTGATGAACTTGAAAGTGGGTATGCATATACAAGACTGAAAATTCATAACATTAAAAAAACATGTCTAAATCTATAAAAGCATAGGGAACATATGAATAATTTTTCAGTATAGCTCCGTGTCTCGAGGGATAAAGACCTTCCTAGCAACAAAAAATGAGCAAAAAATAGTTCACTAACTTCAATACAAATCTAAAATACATTTTAAGTTAACTTGTATCATTAGAGGGGGCGTGCTAGTTATATTTTGGCACAGCGGGAATCGAGTAAACAGTAGCGTAGTTAGCCTGGATAGACATCCAAAAAATGAAAACTGTTAAGTTGAAGAAAAACTCTAATGTTAAACAATATTCTATATTTCGTTGTGCAATTTTTGTGAATCAAAATTGTTATCGGATGAATTCGGGTGTCACCCCTGAATAAGTGGCACCCGGTGCGGGCCGTCCCCGTCGCCCTCCCCTAGCTACGCCATTGTGAGTAAATATTAAATTAACAAAAAATGAGTCACCATAGCTACATAAAACCACCACACATGAATGATTGATTTATATTTTTTAATATTTTTATTTAGGCATATGGAGGAACCAAAATTTATAGATCACCTATAATAAATTAAGTTCAAATTCAACACAGATGAAGTCACAGGCAAAAATTTATAATATGTGAAGATTTCTAGGAATTATTCAATATTTATGTTCATCTTAAATATTATCTCTATTTATTTATCTGAAAAATCTTAAATCAACTGAAGGAAAATCGCTCGAATACAAATAGACTGGTGCACCGAGATTTTTGGAAAAAATGTCATAATTTTGTTTTATTTCAGCTGTAATATGTGAGAGTCTTTTGGAAATCTTTTTTTTTTAATTATCTCTTTTTATATTTATTGATCATATTAACTGATTTTGATGGTGTGTATAATATGTTCTTAAATAATAAATCCTTTGAGTATTCTATTCTTGACCTTAGTTTTCCTTCAATAAAAAGGTGTTAAAGCAAATGCCATGTACATGCTAGCCCAATATACATCAGAATCATATTGAAATGTTATGAATCTGATAAATATTTTGTGGGATTTCATTATATATGGGTTTTTCTATGTGCAGCATAGAAAAACCCGTATTTAATTTTACTAGCAATAGGGCTAAATTGATCAATATAAAGGTTTATAGAGTAGCTATATTTTTTCTCAATAATCATATGCCGAGTAATTGTATATCTACCTATACTTTTGTGCCATTATCAATTTTAAATATTTTTTTATACAGTGGATGGCTGGGCGGAGGTGGTACCATTGATAATACCTCGTCATCGGAAACGCACGCTAGGGCCGAACCGTTGTCTATGCGCAGCGGTTTATGTGACGTGCAGCGGCATGGCACTAACGTGGTATTGTCCCCTGACCGTCGCCTCGCTGCCGTTGCTGACAATCTCGGCCGAGTCGCCGTCCTGGATGTAGCTAGAGGCCATCTGATTCGCCTATTTAAAGGTTACAGGGACGCTCAGTGTGCTTTTATACAGGTTCGTATTACACCTTGATTTTATATAAACAATGTATTTATTCGATTTATCACATTAGACTTAGAAATATTTAATTATAGTACAACTTATTGAAACCTAATAGATGTTCCATAATTTGCGCTGTCAGGCCTTTGGTACGTCACTGCAGGGGCATGACATGACAAACACTTGACCACTGTTCCACAATTTCAGTTCGACCTGAGAGGATTGGACTCCAAGCCCTCTTTGCTTTGGGACATTGGTTCAGTTCGAGTTTATAACGACCGTCATCATCGTTCAAGACCGACGGATTAATGTTCTCTACGAGGCAGAGGACGCGTTTTTATTTGCCTGAACTTAAAAATTCATTATCCCATTTATGTTCACATTGGAAAACGATGTACTAACAACCATTCCCTGCGCTCTATAATATTTAATTATAGCCTGTATTCTAAAAAGACGTTGATGTAATAATTCTTTATTAAATTAATGTAAAATATGTATTCAATTACAATTGTTATTATATCTCAGGTAATCTTATTAATTGTTTTAGATTTTTATAAATAAGTAAAATCGGGCGCGGATTTCCTACGTTAGCCGAGCACGCGGACTATATTCGCTTAGTGTGGCACGGGCTTGTGAGCCTCGTACGTGCCCGTCGTCAGTACACTTCAAGCGTTCGGCGCCGCTCCGCCCGTTGTCAAGTTTTTGGCTAATACAAAAGGATTCGCGGAAGGCTTGCAACGCGTTCCATAAAGTATATACGTGCGTGATATCAAACGATGACTGGTCCGAGGAGTGGCGCCTTAAATTATTTAACAGTCATGAACGTTATCCGCTTTTATGGGACCCATCAGACGATGAATATAAAAAAAAAAACCAAAAAAAAAAATTGATGCGTGGACACGCATTTCATGCGATTCGCCCATGCTCTCTGTGAGCCGCGAACGAACTGTGGAAATGGCCTACGAAAAAAATGTACGTTGCTGGCTCGTTATTCATCCACGCTAGACGACTCGAACCGTTCGGTTGGAGTCGCGCTCGGCTCGCGTAGCATAGTCGTACTTTATGTAAATTATTGCATAAAAACAACATTCTGTTAGAATTGATATTTATAACTAAAACTTGTAATTCTTTTTTTTTTGCAGTTTGATTTTACTTTCTTGTCTCATCAACTTTTAACTGAAATATTTGAATAGGCTTTTAAACTATAATATATGTGTGTGCATGTGTAAACCTGGAATATCTTTTGAATGAATAAACTGATTGGAATCGAGCTTGAGGTATTCGAAAGTGCTTGAACATAGATTTCCTGAAAAATTGACATTAGTTGATATAGTAGATTTTGAGAGTTCTCAAAAAACATTAAAAACAATGTTCTTTTCAAATACGTATTTTCTAGTTTATTGAATCAATCTATTCGAAGACTTAATTTACCAGCATTGATCAAAATTGATTCATTTCTTAATGATTAAAAAATATTCAACAAAGTATTTTTTCATAATAATTTTTAGATTCAAAGGAAAAGAATGTATTTTTAAAGAAAAAGTTATATTATGTCACATATATCGCAAGTCCTTTGAAATCTATTAAGTATGTATATCAAAAGATATTGACGAGAAATAAAAAAAAAAAATGTTATTCATCGCATTCGGTACAGGTTTTTTGGTCTTAATCACTCAATTTTGCGAATGCCGCAAGCCTTGATCAAGTTGGTTGCTTTGTCCAAATGAATCTTTTTCAAAATATATGAAAAATACAATTATTAGGTCATTTTTTACATGTCTAATAATTTTGAAAGGAAATGCTGATAATTTTAAGCTCAAAAATGTGTGCAATAATATTTTCATACTTTCTGAGCTCGAAAACATTGTTCTAAACAATGTGGGAAATTTTGGAACTGGTTTTCATAGTCAACAATTGTCCGATTTTTTTTTCATTAAATTTCATATCAGACCAAAACAATTATTATTTGTGGCAACGACTAATGAATTTCCATTTTAGATATAACATTCTCAAAATTTTATTTATAATATTTTCAGATTTTTGAGCAAGACAATAATAAAAAGTTGCTGCTTTCTACTATAAAAGAAATTAGAAGAGCTTTACTCTTAGTAATATACAATCCTAAAAAGGGTCTCATTGACATAAGGCTCATGCAGAGAGGCAATAGGGTAGCTGTATTTACTGCTACAAAAAATGGAAAGCTATTGTATAACACAAGTGGCCTATTAGGTGCCGAACAGAGTTATGTCCAGAGAAAGGTCAACCTGCCGGAGTATCAGTGCGTGCTGATAGATCCTGACGGGAAATTGAAAAGATTCATAATACCATTTTATTTTGCACTGGAAGGAGAACATTCCCAAAGATCGAAAGATTTGCACATATTAAGGGAAATGAGAGATTTCATAAAGAAAACTTCAGACAAAAATGAGGAGTTTGATTGTGAATTGATAAAAAAAGTAACCTCTTTAAAAACTATAGACTTGAAAAAACAATGTATAGAAATGTTAATTCGGAATTATGAAATACCCCCTAAAATTATAATGAATTGTGTAGAAATATTTTGGGACAGTTTGGGACCAAATGAACTAGAACCCATCGTTTTGAAATGTAAAACTTATTTTAAAAATTTAACTTTGATTACACTATTTTATAGAAGAATCAACAATGAATCAATAAATGATATGTCAAAGTTAATGGAAAAAATTAATGTGAAAAATGAATTGTGTATTGAGTCTGATGAAAAATTAGAGAAAACACTTGATGCATTTGAGCTTTTTGAGAATGACATAACTATATTAAATCGCTTGTTGAGTTTAGCACAAGAAAAAGATTACAAAGACCATCATGTAAGAGTTTCTTTTGCAGATAATATATACAAAAGTTATAAAGACTTTGTTATGTCTTTTGAATTGGAACAAGACTGTATTAATCTTTGTTTGAAATCATCTTTATCTAGCGATAAGTTGAGTGCTATAGCTGCAGACATATTCAAAACTTTTTTTAAATTGAATAATACAGAAAACATAACTAGCTACATGAAAGAAAGTGAAATTGATGTCAAAGATTTGGTTAGATTGATGATAATACATTTCATGAATATGCCTTTAGAAGAACTTAGTATAGAACTTATACAAAGATTCATTTCTGTTCTATATTATCTATGTAAAGCATCAAAAGAGGCAACAAATATTGTTTATAACGAGATTTCACTTTGGTGGCAGAGTATACGTGATCTCTTATTGGATATGCCATGTCCTCTGAGGAGTATGATCATTGCCATGGCATGTCGAGTGGTTGTGACACAGTTTGAACACAGGAAATCCGTTGGGGAAGATGAAGCCTGGGAGTCTGTAACTAAAGAAAACGCTAAATGGAGTATTCTTATAGGAAAATTAGAAGATATTTCTATATTAAGTATAATTTTGTTTTTCAAAGAGACTTTCCGCGGCAAATCTCTTCCTAAGTTACAAATGTCATCTTTAGAAATTAACTTGAAATTCATCTACAGCAGAGGCAAGGGTTCTGTATCAGAGCTCATTGCAAAATGGTTATGTGGAATGGGTGTGATTCCTGAAGCTATTGTCACAAATGAATTGATATTAAAAGACAAATTGAATATGGAAAATGCTATAGAAGAGGAAGATACTAGTGAACAATTATTCTTAGATGACAACCGTTTATACGTAGAAGAAAATCCTAAAATTTTTAAATGGCTTGCGTATTTGAAAAAACAATTTCCGTTCAGTACGTCAGCTGATAATATTGTAGCAAACATGTGTTGGGAATATGCCACAGCTTGGCAGAATGATCGTCAAGATATGGAGAAGTTAGCTGCTGTAATTTCTTGTCTAAAAACTTTACGTGATGTGCACTTAAGTCTTGGTTTATGCACAATTATATGGATGACGCACGTAAGAGATATTTTTGAGGTGACCTGTCGTTTAGTGAACAAAACAGGTAGATTACCAAAAGAACGGCTTTGCTTTCAAGATGTTGGTTTGAGTGATGTAAAATTGGTAAAATTTTTAGAATTGTCTACACAATACCTGAATCATTTTTCATTTTGTACGATAGAGTCAATTAATAGTGAAAAGTGCAGGTTTGAATTTGAGAAAATATGGGATGATAGTATGCCTGCTTTAGTAGAAGTAGCGCAGGACACAAAAAGTGTCAATTGTGATATACTGAATTTAAACTACCAAATCTCATGTGTAATTTACTATCAATGCCACTTTAATGTAAAGGTCACCAAACCACTTAATACATTATTTGATGTTGACTTACATTATATTTTTGAAAATATCAGTTCAAATCAAAATGATGTCAATCAAGTTATAAATAAAGCCACTGAAAACAAACTAAGACCTTCACGTATGAAATTTTTGAGTAAAGTTATTTTTGCTGCATTAGAGTTAATAATTTGCGAAGAAAGTGATACAAAACAGAAACACTATCAAACATCTGAATTTACACAATGGATAGACAAAGTCTACATTCTAGCTGATCTCTGGAACATAGATAATGACTTTTTAGCTAGACAACAGGTAATTATTTTCATTTGCATCTCTTGACATATACAATAATAGTTTTGTTACACATTTTAATCTTTAGATTTCTTAAAACAAATAACTTTTTCAGTTATTTTTTTTTACATGATTATAATATGCAGGCAGCATTAAAATCCTTAATCAAAATATCACAAACAGTTCTTAACAAATCTTTTTGTTTAAGAAACATGTGTCAGTTGCTTCTAATTAGAAAAAAAACAGTTTGCAATTAAATATTTTCTAATTAAATTTTTGTAAGTATTTTTTAATTAGGTATATAATTCTACTAGTGGTATCATTAACAAATGTTTATTTTTTTAAAGGAAAATGTTAGATCATATCCAGCAAACAGGGAAAATAAACTAAGTTTAAATAATATTGGAAGATATAAATATGTACAATAACTAAACCCTTAAAGTCCAGAGGAAAAACACATTTTTATTAACAAACTTTTGTCTGCAACTTTGTTAGCATTACTTTATAATGGGGTAATATTATAGTAGGTATTAACAATATAAATGTATTATAGAGCTTTATTTTTTAAGGAAGATTATCATCTCAATAAATTTATCTATGTAAGGTTTTAGTTAGATTAAAATGACTTGTACAATAAATATTAAATTATGTAATTAAAACCTCAAATAATAAATAAAATAAGTTTATTAAGTTATTTGTAGGGCACATCATGAAAATTATAGTGACAAAGTCATGGTCAACTTATTACAAAAATCATTATTAAGCTATTGCATAGCTTCTATCGCGGGCCTTGAGTGTGGAGACCGAATCCAGAAATTCCGTAACGAAAATAACCTAACACCCCCCACTCCGACCGGCACAGCGGTAATATTTTTTACTTTTGCCATCTATCGATGAATAGCGGAACTTTTAATGACTTTTGTATCGGCGTTACTGCGCATGCGTAATCCCCCTCTTCGCCCCGCAATCTGGTGACTCATGTCTGCTTAGAGTTTCGGCGTTAGGGCACCTCCTCAAAAAAAAATACTGCATAAATAAAATAAATAAATAATTATAAGTGCATAAGTTAATAAAAAATACTATGCAATAGCTTTACCGCGGCAGTCCCCGAGTGCCACACGTGTTTTTTTTTATATTAATATTAAAATCATTATATGGAAGCAACTTTCACAACAGAACAAATCTGACATTATTTGAGGATCAATGTACCATGTATGATGTATGAATAAAATTAATACACAGATAATACGGATTTTCATAACATTTTTTTTTCGAAACTCCAATCTTTTATTATTATTTGCTCAAAAGTTCCATAGCGGAAAAGTAATTTGAGATGCCAGCCATGTTGTCGTACAATAAATACAGAATATAATATTACATTTCGTTTTAGGTAATAGGCTTATATCAATTAGGACATGATAGTTTAGCTTTAGATATGGTGCGAGAGATACGCGAAGCAAGCGCCCTAATAGCACCCTTAGTGGGCATAGCGGGTGCGCGACTTAAGCGGCGGCTTGGACACGCCGCACAGCCCTCCGAGTGCCTAGCTGCTCTGCCACCCAATCTCGTTACACATCTGGATGGTATTGTAAGTACTGGTTCAATTTTTTTTTCCAACGTCATCACTCCTACTATAATGTTTGGAGTTAAATAAATAAATTTAGGTAAAAATATTAATATAAAAAATGGATTATGCCTCTGGGATCACACATTAATAATGTTCCCATTTGTAATTAGGTATAATCAGAGTCATTAAAAAAAGTTTTCCTTTTCAAACAGGCTTAAAATTTTCATTTAGTCTGATAAAACATAACCTCTCAATATTATTGAGATACAATATTCAATATACAATATACAATCAATACCTCTCAATTTGTTCACAACACATTACTTGAATTTCCATAATCATGAAAACTAAAATAATTATATTTATTCTTTTTCGGTATTCAAATATCTTTTAATCCTGTGTTTTATATAAAATCTTTGTGTTCATAATATGACCACTTGCCTATCTCGGCATTAAAATTAATGGAAAAAATATATGTATGAAACCTAACTACATACTATATTATTAAAAACAATTCCAAATATCAATGGTATTTACAATAACTGCGGGTATTATTTTTGTTACTTAGTAAAGATATATTAAGTAATTAGAGTTCAACATTTGTACTTTGGAGCTTTTTTTCGAAAAACCTTTCAAATATATAGAAGCCTATAAATGTCTACCATAGCATAAGAACATGAAAATGTTGAAACAATTTTGAAACGATCTTTAGAATTTTAATAACTAGCTGGTGGTTGCATTTTGGTAAGCACTATTTGTATCTTTTGGGATATATTTTTTGTTTTGTAAGTGACTATTACATTAATTCCAGAAATCAGACACTGCAGTTGCGGCAAATGTAACTCTCCAGAGTACTGCTTTAGTTTTACAACAAGTTATATCGACTGTAGAGAAGAGTGATACATCTAATACGCATGCCCAAATCATACGGCTTGCAGAGCTCATGGTGAATGGCTGTGAAATATTAGAACAGTTAGATACATAATTATTGTCAATATGTATTGTTCTAATTATAGTTATATACATTAAAAAACGCTTTTAATATTGAAATAACTGTTTAAGATTAATGGTTTTTAAAGCTCATGTTATTATTCACTTACTTTTTCTTATTGTTGTAAAGTTTAACAGAATAATATATTGAATCATTATAAATAAATTGTTATTTGGATTACCTGGATTTTCTATAAAACTAATACTTATCATTCAATTATTTTATTTCATCTCTAATTGTGACAATGTCAATCATTTTGTGCAACAATTAATTTTATCAAGAAATAGGTAACCTAACAACATCTACATAGGCATGTGACTTTTGTAAAAACAACTTAAATTTTGAAGCACAAAATGTTATGCAACATATTTCATTGGGTAAACATTACAAAATACCTATTTTTGTCACAAACAGATTGACAAAAATAGGTGATTTTCCATTCATATTTATTATTTGGTTTTGAGAGATTAATTTTCACATATTCTCAACTGTCAGTTTCCGAAATTAGTCCCACATTACAAATTTACCTCATGATGGGGAAGTGTACATAGTGACACTTTCTTTGTAGTTTGATTTCAGTTCTCCTTGTGACAATTCTAATCCCTTTTCATAATCTTTGGCACAACTAGCTTTTTATAAGACAAATTGCCCTCATACAGGTGTTTCGTACGATGACACCGATATTTTATTAGGATGGAATAACTAATTTGCAACCACTTTAAAGCAACATATCTACATGAACGTTTTTTCTTCAAAATCGTGTTTTAGTGAATTTCCTTCAAAATCCTGAATTTTTACGTGTAACATGAAATATATTTTGAATTAAATATAATGTAGTAATAGTACTAATTCGCTTCTCTAATTAATAGGGAAGCAAATAAAAGTCTAGGAAGCAAGGTAGTCTAGTACGCGAGCCAGCGACAGATTTTCATGACCAAATTTCTCTCTGGCGAAAACTCGTAAAATGCTTCCAGAGTTGTACCATGAAGTCTAGTGAACGTCAGCTGCGATTCCGTGGGTGGGTTGAGCAACAGTATTCTCTCACGCACGTAGAAAAAAGATATTTTTAATTATTTTCTTCCGGTTGAAAATTTATTAAATTATATTTAACCCAATATCTTGAAAAAGAAAAGTCGGCTGACTATAACTGGTGGATTATACGTGAGCCGATCGCAAGAACATTAAAAAAATATATATACGTTCAATGATTTCTTCTCAAATGATAATTTATCAGATGACAGTTTAAATGCTATTATAAGTACATAAAAACTTCAGCTGGGTGTATCTCGGTAGAAAGATTATCAGCTGACGTCCTGATGGGTGTAACCCAAGAGTTATACGCGAGCATCTATCGCCTATTTAAATGCACTAACTGATGAGCTTTCCTCAGTATACTGCTTGCTGATTTTGACGTGACAACGTCTTAAATTAGGTTGCGGCTGGGAGTCACTTATGAAAAAGTGTAACGCTCGGTAACGTAACGATGAGTCACCGAACGAGAGAGGCCCGCCGAATGCCTGCGTCTCTCCCACTCAACTATGATCGGTCTGCCGCGCAGCACTAGAGAATTAGTGCATAGCTTGCAAATGTATTGCAAGTTATTGTATGTATATTTGTATATAAATACGTATGTATGTGTAAAGGTAAAATAAAATTTTGTTAATATGAAATTCAGTGCGAGATTCTTTGTATAAATTAATGTTTTAAATATAATTCTTTGTATAAATAAATGTTTTAAATTGTTACTATTATTTCATCCTTCTTCCTACTATACGAATGAATATTCACATTAAAATGATTTTACCATTCAAAGTCGTTGTCACGTAAAACTTTCGCCCGTATACCGACTTTACAGGCAACCAAATTTTTTTTTATTACTTACAGAATCATATTAACAATCAGTTTACAAATTTTCATCTGAGAGGAAATGACACGACTACACTCCATGCACTGAACTTAAAAATACAATTTTATTGTTTCAATTAAATCAATATTAATAATCATAAAATAATATTCTTTATAGATATTTTAAAATTCATAAAAATAAAACTATATAAATGAAGAAATACTGTGATAAGTAAATTAATTAATCTATAATGTATTGAAACTTAGGTTTATTGCATATAATATAAAGTTCGAAAAGTTATTAAATTAATTTTGTAATTCATTCATTTTCATTCTCGCTTTGACTTGTGTTACTCTTATCTGTTTGTGATTCACTGTCGTCAGAGTTGTTTACCACCAGGCCTTCATTATAGTCATCTGTTTCAAAATACGTGAAAAGCGGGAATGAAAAAAAAGGTTATATATTTTATGAAACATAATCGACATAATTAAAATTTAAAAAAAAACTTACCTTTTTCGGGCTGAATAGTTATTTGACGAATCGATCTTAGTAACTGAGGTCCAGAAAATCATATGAATTCACATCTGTTGTCGATTTCTACCCAGCCGTATTTTGAAGCTAACTCAGTGTGTGCGTGTGACCAAAGTTGCGTAATGTATCAGGTTCTTAAAAATGCTGATATAGCTCTGATTTGCATGGTGGTGGAGACGAGCCATCAATATTCTTTTAGGCAACTGGATCGACTCATCATTATTAAAGAATTTCGTGTGTTTTTTTGAAACAACACTACCCTTGCCCCATATCCTTGTAAAATATGTGTATATTAATAATTAAATTTTACATATGAGAAAATACGTAAAATTTAATTATTAATATACTTAATATTAATAATTAAATGATTCGCATCGCACTTTTCGATTTCCCATACGGATAACAGCAAAAATTATTTTTATTTTCTAATTTTTATAACTAATGAACTACAAGTACTATAAAGTTCTTATATTTTTGTAGAGAATTGAATGCTTTACAAAAAAAATCTGAAGTCATTTTTCGATAAGCCAACTCAGTCAAAAGTTATTCCAGGTCAAATTCACCATCAGTTTAGCCATTTTCTCCAAATAGTTAATCTATAATAGCCTTAAATGAAACTTTTGAGCATAGATCTGAGATTTTTTTTAATCAGCCTAATATATATATATATATATATATATATATATATATATATATATATATATATATACTAGCGGTCCGCCCCGGCTTCGTACGGGTTTATAAATTTTAATATACTCTAGAGGCAGACTTTTAATGCTTAGAACAATCAATCAAGTCTGCTTTTGACAAAACAAACAATCAAAATCATCAATTTGGGAGCTGCTGCAACTACACACATAGACACATAGATCCAAATGTCAAACTTATAACACCCCTCTTTTTGTGTCGGGGGTTCAATAAAACAACAGTATATTGTAAAGATAATTTAGATATTATTATCACTTTGATTTTTTTTTATTACTTTTTTATGTTTTTCAAACGTTTTATGTTTCTATTTCTAAAAAGATAATTTTATCTATAAAAATACGTAAACTTAAGCTATCAAATTTTATTTGGCCAAAACTTCCCACACGCAGGCTCTCACGCTCTCTCTCTCTCTATCTCTCTTACACATACATACACACGCACACAACCCCTTCTTTTTGCGTCGGAAGTTACTAAAAAGGAGTACCTATATTATATAGAAAATTTAAATATTATTTTTTTTGTTTTTTTTTAATATTCAATTATTTTATTGTTATTTCAAATATTTGTTAATATATAATATCTACAAAATATAAGCCAATAAATTTATTGGGCTAGAGGCTTCCCTGTAAGCGGTATTTGACTTTATTTTATTTTGTGGCAGCAAAATTTATTGATTTTCAGTAGCTCAGACCCGCGATAGGCCAACATACAGTTGGCCATGAGTAAGTAAAACATTCTTGTCGTGGGTCGATACCTATTAATGCGAAGGTTTGGCCTTGGAACGTGTTAATAGTTAAAGCGAAAGATGTTTTTACCGGAAATTGAAGTCGTTTAAATGAAACTTGCCGAATCAGTTGGGATCATCGCTATCCTTGGTATATAAGCTAGTTAACCAGCTGCTGCGCCGCTGATAATGGTCGCTACAATTAAATTGCCCTTGTAGCGTGCGCCGGTGGGTTCATCATTTAAATAACGACACACAAAGATGAAACAAATCAGTTTAATGTCCACCAGTGTACACGCAAACATATTGTTTAGAGGAAATACCTTAAAATTATATAATTACATTGAGTTTTGCAATAACCGTACACATGTCAAGCGGGCTGCGGCGGGACTGCCCGGTGCGCGCGTTCGGCTTTAACGGCTCCCGACTCGAATTGTGCCGAAGTTTACCGAGGTATACCGATGAATATTTGTATTTAAAATAAATGACAAGTGCGCTACAGTCTCCCCTTTGACTAGGGAGTGTCCTCACACCTAGTCAAACGATTTACTGTATAATAGGTATTTTACGCGGCCTACCTCGACGTCGTTTCGGGATAACTGGTTCCGGTACATTAGAACATGCATCCTCCCGCGCATGGTACCTTTTTAAATCCGAGATGTGATACTTACCGATGGGCTTATCGGGTGTCTCTGGATAAGCCAACAAATATGTCGTCGGACTGACCTTTTTGTGGATAAGGTACGGACCGTCACGTTTAGGTACAAACTTGGAAGTCACTCCTTTTATGCTACTACTGAGAACGTGCGTTTTCATAAGTACCAAGTCACCGACAATTAGGGTACCATCCCGTCGACTCTTATCCTTAAGAGATTTACGTAAGTCTTGTTGCCGCTCAGCGCTTTCTTTACTGTTTTGGAGAGTGTCAACAAGCTTCAAAAGGTAGGGTGTTAGGCGGTAGGGCGGCACCGCAATAGGAGGGTGGTCACCGGTATCAATGCGATGTTCCGCAAACGGCGTCGGTCCTCCCCCTTGTGTAAAAATATCTTGATATTCCTGTAGTAGTCGGGCTAGATCATCTCTTTCTGGCGGGGACAGCATTGTACCTTCGTCGATCCTCAAAACATCCGTAGAAGCACATTCGATCGTGTGCACAGAAGTTTCACACCTAAGAGGATAAATGACATGAGGTCGATCGGCTGTCAACCATGTATTTGTAGAAAGATTAATAATCAAACCGGCTTTACGTATGAAATCGATACCTAATAAAGTTTCGTTATTACTTGAATTAGGCAAAATAATAAACGTCAAAGGAATATTTAAATGCTTAAGAGTGACGATTACGTCCGCAAGTTTAACATTAATATTATTGACAGAACCGTCGGCAAGCTTTACTATCATTTTACTGCTACGGAACTTTGACCACGTTTAACCAATAGCGCGTATAAAGATGAACCTGCAATACTTCGTTTAGCGGCGGTATCTATCAACCCAGTCCCAGTAATGCCTAACACTTTTATACCCAAGATAGGCCGGCCATCGCACGAAGCGCCGGCACAAGACGTCGACCGTGTCAGTCCCCGCAGTGTAAAGCACTTATATTCATAGATATTACATTTTCGTTAAAATTCTGAACACTCGTAGGATCACAAGACACATTATCATTTAAACAAAATTATTAGACATAGCATTCATAGATAAATCATTTTGCAAACATTACTACTAGAAACACTATCATTATAAGCTAAATCACAAGACGAAAACGATTCTTTTGTTGTTTACATGAATCACAATTAGCGCGAATTACACCTTTAGTACCACAACCATAGCAACTAAGAAGACGTAACATTTTTACGTTTTAACTGAGCACAATTATCACGATTATGACCTGTTTTACGACAGTAAACACAATAAGTCTTATTACTAAATTTACTTAGCTGCCGTATATTCGAAAGAGCGCGCGGATGCGTGTCACCGTTATCCGACGCTCGGGCCGTGGCGACACCGGGCGAAACAGCGCTACTCGTGTCGAGCGGGGCGCGGGTGACGCGCGACGAAGCGGCGTGACTCATGCTGGGAGCGGAGCACGCGGCCGCGCCGCCGGCGCTGGGCGATGAAGCTGTGGCGGCGCGCGCCGGCCACTCGACGCGGCCGGTACCGGGCAGCCACCAGGCGCAGAAACACGGTCGGCGGCTCCCGCCTTTGTAGTTACAGCTTCAGCCAGAGTCGTGATTTATTCACTAAAACGTCTAATGAATGTATTAACTCACGAGGTACACGTTTCCTTATGCGGCGATCGAGCAAACCGTAAACAATGTCTATTTTGTAATTTCACTTAATTCGTATGGTAATTTGGCGAAAAGCGCGCGAACTCGCGTAATGAATATATCGGCGCGCACGGAACCCTGTTCCATAGAAAATATCCCTAAAATTTTATGAGCTGGTCGCGGCACCATACATAGATCGAAGTTTATAAACAGCGTCCGGCCACGTAGACACCGTCGATTTGATACCGCGCCACCATACCGCGGCATTACCGGTCAGAAGAATAGGTAATCCACGGAGGGCGTGCTCATCGTTAATATTCAAACATTCTTTGTAGACCTCGATGGCGTCTAGGAATGTTTCGAGCACGTCAGGATCACTGGCACTACCATCAAAACGAGCCGTGCATTTTGCAAAACTTCCAGAACGTGCAGATGCGGCGCTGCAGAACGGTGACCCGAGAGCGGCAGAGCTCGGGGTCGGCGAGGTCGTTCCATCGCCGTTCGGCGCCGGTGCCAATAATGATTGTATAAGAATACGATTGGACTCCGCTTGTGACCTGGCCAGGGTCGAAAGCAAGGCAGCCAACTGATCTTCAGAAACTCAGCCAAAAGTGGTGCAGGTGTGGCCGTAGGCGCGGACATACACGGAGATGGATCGGCACCGTCGCGCAAGTCAAACACGGGGACCGTGGTGCCACCGACGAGCCGGTCAGATGAGGCGGCGGCGGCAGCTGAGCCCTGGTGACGATCCCAGAACCATCGTGATGTTTGTCGTCTCGAGCTGTCGTAGCGGGCTCGATATGCTCTTTACGTGGCATCGTGAAGCACAAGCTTACGCAACTAGGAGACAGAACAGCACATATGTGATTTTGAATCCGCGGCACCCACACAGCACAATATAAAAACGTATTAAACTACCGGCTACTCAGAGAGAGGCCCGCGTTGGGCGATCACTGTAGCGTGCGCCGGTGGGTTCATCATTTAAATAACGACACACAAAGATGAAACAAATCAGTTTAATTTTCTCAAAAGCTCAAGCTTTTGAGAAATATAAGCTCTCCAAAATTTAAGCCAATCAATTGGCGTTCCGATTTTTAACGTCAATTCGTGTTGTGGCAGTTCAAAAGGGTTTGATGAATTTAAAAATTCCTGTGACTAATGGACTGCGTCTTCAATATTAATCACAATGTCGATGAATTTGTATTTTTTTTATTTGGACGGGGACTTTTGAATAATCAGATTGTTTATTTAGTTGACAGTATCATCCCTAGACGAAACTATTTCTCAAGAACATAAAAAGTCTTTTTATGCAAATTCTTGATGTCAGGGTGTACTGCAACTATTAAAATTTCTTAATTATGGACTATTTGGCCTAAAGACTCATCCAGAGAACGTTACGATTTCTGCTTAAATTGGAAGTGGGAAAAAGCCCTTCCCTAAGTTTTAACAGTTGTCGTATGAAATCACTATTTGTGATTTCATGAAGATGAGCTCTCATATTCGTCCGTAATTTTTAATTTTCAATCGAAGTTCATATGGGAGACGATTTTGAGTATGCTTTGATAATATCTGCCCGCTTGCCTCTGTTAATGACGGGAAGAGTTTGTCGAAAATCTCCAGTATTAGAGGCCCATTTTTGCAAATAAAATATGTAGATTGTTGCTCAAGAATTACGGAGAGCGGAAGTTTGAAAGTAGAATGAGCAGTTTTTCCATCCTTTAAGAGAGTTGCAGCAATTCCGGACGAAGCAACTGCTATCGCTATCTTCCTTGATTGTCTTATTCTAGCAAGTATCAAATTTGCAAGAAATGTCATTCCAGTGCCACCTGGCGCATCCAAAAAAATTTTTCCTTTGTTATTATTCACGCTATCGACTGTTGTCTCAAAAGCATGTCTTTAACATGGGACTAATTTTGGCAGGCTTTCATTGATAAAAGCGCTTAAATAATTTGTATTATTGTGATGTGCCGTTGTATCTATAGCATTGTTTTCTGTACGAACAGATGAAGGTAATCCAAAATCACTTAGGATTTATCATTTTCTATTTGTATCAAACCTTCGTTATAAATGTCCTCACTGTATGGTAAGGTGAAGTCTTGATTTTGTTATTTGATCTGTGTTTAATATCTTCACATAAATCATCTTTAAAATTGTACTATAATTTCAATGGTCCCGATTGTTGACAAAATAAAAGTATGATTACAAACAACTCTTTCAGTTGTGCTGGACATTGCAAAAGCGATACTTATGTCAGAGTATTTTCCCAATGGTCACCGTTCTAGCAAACCTCTGTCACGGCAAGCTGCTTCATAGATCTCTGATAACTCTACGGTTTTTAAGCACTCGAATGATGTCGGACCGCCTACGTGAATAACTAATGTCCTAAGTAAAAACATTCTAATTGAAACGGATGTACATCGTAGACACTTCCTAAAATGGCATTTTTTTTATGCCTGGATATCCAACTGCGTCCTCATCACGACTTCTTCTTGTGAATTTATTATTGGCCCATGTATAGTATTGCGGGACTTCGTGTTCCATGTCTTTCTTTTAACGGTTTTCCAGCCCTAATAACTGTTAAAAATAGAACGTGGAACGTAAAGCTAATTTTAATAGTGAATTTTTGTTGAAAGTCTATTTAAAAGGAGATGGTGTGAAAGGCCCTTAGTGGATTTCAACAAGGGTAACTTAGTTGTCATTATAATGTTACCAATTAGTATTAAACAAGATTCATAGTTGATTCAAGTAAATGAATTTGATCATAATAAACATTATACGGTTCAAACGTAACAAGTTCTAAATTTACTTTATTAAGCTGAATCAATTACTATCATCATTATATGTTGGACTGATCACCTGTGATCAACCTGTGAATGAAGGTGGTAAAATTACGTGTTGACCAATATTTGATGAATGAACATTTGCGTCTTGATTTAAAGCGTCTCTGAGATTAATGTATTCATTAGCCTTCGGTCTCTGTTGATTGCGGCATATGTAATTCAATCTTTCTAATATAATTTTTACTATCATATCGACACAATATTAACTAAATAAGTCTCTGTAATAATGTAGTGGAATAAAATATTTAGATCTAACCATCAATCAAAAATGCATAAAATTACATGCACGTCACAATTTTGTTGCGCGCTGTACTTTGCTAAGGAATGGTCAAATAATAACCGTCTTCTCCCATTACAACATTAAGGAATATTGTAGTGCATCATAGAGTCGATGTAACTCAAAGACCCTTTTAAGTTGGCAGTCTCTACCGTGCAGCACTACATCTCTAGGGCCTTTTTCTTCGTAAAAAGTTAAATTTTCTTCTCTAATTTCTTTCATGCCAAACAAAGTCATTTGAAATAGTCTATAATACCTATGTATGTCGTTTAAAAAATGTCCGAATAATGAATGATTATTTGTCAAAAGATTTTTTATTGGTTGTGGCGGCTCCTAATTATCGGGGAGACTAACTTTTCCAGAAGCACAGCACACCATTAGGTTCATCGGCCCATTTTTTGGCACTTAGAGCAGATCTTATTCATGGCTCCGTTTGAACGGGAGACTGTGGAGCATAATCAATTTGTGGATCGAATCTGAAAGTCCGATCTGTTACTGTGCGCTAAAACTCGATCGTGAACTGTAGTCGTTGACGTCTGTTGTCTTTATCTCTGATCTCGAAGGCGTTGGGAATGCTCAGAGCTTGATTCTCTACATTGATTCGCGAGCTTGTACATTTCTAATATTTTACTCTTCAAGCTGCTGCAAACGCTCGGCACTCCGACTCTCGCGCGCGGACTTTAAAGGTTGTCGAATTTTGTTCATCAAGCCGCTGCGAACGCTCGTTGTTCGACTCTCTGGCGCGCAATTACGACGTACATTCTCTCTGACTTTCAGGACGATTTTCAGTTTCTGATGAACATTTTCCATTACGACCTATTTTTGATTCCCTCGCCTGGGAGCTATTTCTAGAAAGCTGAGATCTTGATCTTTTGGGAATTTTGCATTATTTAATCCTCAGCAGGTAAGGACAAATTAAAAAAAACACGTGTGGCACTTGGGGACTGCCGTGGTAAAGCTATTGCATAGTATTTTTTATCAAGTTATGCAATTATAATTATTTATTTATTTTATTTATGCAGTATTTTTTTGAGGAGGTCCCCTAACGCCGAAACTCTAAGCAGGCATGAGTCACCAGATTGCGGGGCGAAGAGGGGGATTACGCATGCGCAGTAACGCCGATACAACCAATGCCATCTAGAGGCGAGTTGCTGAACTAAAGAGACAAGCGTGATATTTCAAAAAAGTCATTAAAAATTCTGCTATTGATCTATAGATGGCAAAAGTAAAAAGTATCACCGCTGTGCCGGTCGGAGTGGGTGTGTTAGGTTATTTTCGTTACGGAATTTCTGGATTCAGCCTCCACGCTCAAGGCCCGCGATAGAAGCTATGCAATAGCTTAAAAAAAAATAAAAGTGCCCTTGTACTAAATTATTTGCTTAACTGTTGAACAGGAATTACCTATATAGAAATGTAATTAAAAATTATAAGAACTACTACGTTACTAAGCTATTTGGATGGTTAAATGTACATTATATGTTTATCAGTTAGTACTTACCGAAAAGAACATAAAAAAATGTGTTTAGTTCTAAAAAGAACTTTTATTTAGTTTTAAAAAGAACTTTTTTGTTGGATTTAAATTTAATCAATACCTACTAAACGAATTTAAAGCACATTCAAAATATTTTCAAAGGAAAATTATTCGATTCCACACACGAGTGAGCAAGAGCGGATCCAGTCTTTACAATACAATGAGACAAAGACCCAGTCTAAGGGGGGTCAAGACCCCATGACCCACGCCTTGAAATGGATCCGCCACTGCGAGTGAGCCGCGCGGCACTTGTGCCGAGCGGGGCGCGAACGGCAGTGGCGGGCAGCGTTGTGGCGGGGCGGTAAGGAGCGCGAACTTCGAGAGAGACATCACGACGGACAGTTGCTAAATTAATAAAGATTTAAAACTGAAAAATATTCCTTGAATTATATGCTTAATGTAATAAGTGGTTATACATGGTTTCGGTTAATTTTAATTAAGTGTTTAGGTACTTAAGTAGTTATAACTGTAATACTTAGACATATGGTATCGCAGACTTTTTGTAAATATTGATGACCTGTATAAAACTGTAGTACATCACTTTGTTCTATTGTTAATAGTTTCCGCAGCGTACGCCATATATAAATTTTTTGGTATTTGCACCTTGGGTTACATTGTCGATGTTTTTATACGGATCCCTTTTTTTAAAATATTCTCTATCGCCTATGTTCATTAGGGATTAAAAAATTCTGGGTTACTTTTTGAAGTGTCTACTACATGGCCTAGTAGTTGTCAAAGTCAAAAGTTTAAAAACGTTGTTAATAAAAATTGAAACAATAGCCCCAAAAATGAGAAATCTGATTTTCGACTGTTCCTTCAAAGACCCAGTATGCACACGCCGGGTTAATTATATATTTTCTATTAAAAAAAAGAAAACATGAGCAAATATATATAAATTTTTTAATCAATTGACTTCAAAATTAACTTTTCTATCATTATAACATAATATGTTTAATGGATCTGATTAGAGAGTCACAATTAACGATCTGATTATCATCATTACTTACCAGAAAAAGAATCTAAAAATGGATTAAAGGACTCAAGACGACAACAAAAACAATGTTTTAGAAAAGCTATTGGAGAACCTAATATGCATACCAAATACTAATACCGAATTAATTCAAAGAATTTATAAGCTTTTATTTGCATTTCTATTTCGTCGGTGTTGCTTCAATATTGCGTAATTAGATTTTTCCATAATGTCTAATATTCATTGTTATCCTATCCTAAATTGAATATCCAAAACAAATAATTAAAAATAAAAAAAAGCCAAATTAAGTGACACATGTTACTATATTCTTGAATATGGTTATGTGGTGCGTGCTCTGTTGTTCGTAAAAAGTGTATTCTATACAAGGTAGACAACTTATGAGGAATTCCCTAAATCGCGGGTAATCTCAAGTTGCTTAGGGATTTATTGGAAATTGGATTTGTTCGGGGAAAATGTGGAAATTTTAACATCTAACGATTAAATAATATACAAAGTTCAAGTTGGAACACTTATGGAAAACTATATTAGTATTTTTTTCAATTTATTGTCTGCGGTGATAAATTGTAATAAAACAAACCGAAAATTAATTTTTTTTTTAATTTTAAAATGGTCGGTTAGATTAGACGAAATCAATCATTCCATACATATGATGGTTTAAAATATATTTTTTTTGAGTTTACATGTGGATTTATGTTGAATTCAATAAATATTAATGAACATTTTTGCATCTTTTTATTATTTTATTTATGACAGTATTTAATTATAACCATAGTATTTATTTGAGCTGAAAAAAATGTAGTGCTTCAAATAGTTTAAGAAATAAATATCGGACAGACTACGTAATGACAAAACATGAAATTATAAATTAAATATTGGCAATCGATAACAAACTTCTATTTTATCACATCATTTTTCAATGTCCGGTTCATTTTTTGCTTTTTTCTATTAAATGTCACAGATAAACATAAATAACATATAACATAAAACCTAAAAAAATGAATCTTTGGATTGTTTGCGAATGCATAGGACGAACAAAACTTTAGTATACTTAAAATTGTAAAACAGAAAATCATAATTACATCGCGATTAAATATAGAGACTATAGCATCTTTAACAGCAACGAAGGAAGAGATTAAAAAAAACAGGGGGCCGTATCAAATTTAACCCGTCGAGTAAAATTCTTAATACAAAAATATGCAAAAACTGTTAGATGGGAAAAGAAGAAAATAAATGTCATTTAAATACTTGAAACTCATTTCATTTCAATAATTTTGAGAAGAATTAGTTCATTTTTCTTCCCGAATTTGGGGAATTCCACTTAGATTATTGGGGATTTTAAGAAATTAGCTTTGGCAACTCTGATAGGTAAGGTTTTATCGTTTATGTTGAAGAAATTAAATATTATTTAGTTGAGTATGTCATGCTTAATTTATTAGTAATAGTGTAACACATAAATAATTATAGTGTATCAATTGAATGTGGGTTATAATTATATTTTGTATCCCGTGTGACATTATACTTTGAGTTAATAAATCACAGGATTACATTTTCTTTGATTTGTGCAGAAACAAAGTTTATGAAAGGAACTGTATTAGTGCGATTCTAATACCTATATATTAGCGAACATGCAGAGAGAAGAGAAACAATTAGAAGCAACTTTACAAACCATATTGAATAGAGTTAATGACTTAAAAGCAGCAATTCAAGCACTAATAACAAAACTTGAAACAGAACGTGAAACTATTAATTGGCCAACATTTTTGGATAATTACGCTCTTCTATCAGGGCATGTAAGTATAGTTACAAACCTTTCCTTTCATTTCATAATTTTTAATTCATTTTCTCATTATTTTATTGGATATCTTAAAATTTCTTTCACAGCTTACAGGTCTTAGCAAGTGTCTTCAAACTGAACAAGCACCTTCATTGCGTTCTATGGTAGTTCTTCCACTACAGCTAGGCTGTGAACGAGATGAAGCACTTGTGCGGTTAACAGAGGGGCGAGTGCCTGCTTGCACCCATGATCTTGTACCTGATCTTTTAAGAACTAAGCCTGAACCTCAAGCTGAACAAAGACTGCAACAGTTTAACCATAAAGCCAGTACCCTAAGTTATGATACTGCTCAGGTTCGTAATAATTTTTATACCTAATTATGTCAATGAATCTAAAAGACAGATAAATAAAAATAAAATAGAACAATTTTTAAGTAATCTTATTTGATGACAAATTTTTTTTAGAAACAAGTGACACAGTTTTCTAAAGTTGTAAGTCACGTTTGGGAAATCATTTCAAAAGGTAGAGAAGATTGGGAAGGAGAATCTATGCGCTCTGCTGGTGAGTGATTTGTATTTTTGTAATCAAAGTATTTTGAATACACTTTTGGTACTGAACACATAATGTAAAAGATTAGCATTAAGATTTGATTTCTCTATACATAGTTTACATTATTAGTATAATTCAGTAAGATACTAATAACAAATTAAGTGATTTATTAAGGTAATAATATTAATGAAACTATCAAACAAATTTAAGAAACAGTAAATTAAATAATATGCTCAGTTTAATTTAGAGTACTTAAAAACTCTTGTCTTTCAAATTTATTTTATTGTAATTAGTCTGTCAAATTTTAGCTCTATAACATGGCAATTTAAGTATTGAGTATTGACAGTATCCGTTACTTCTTTTCATAATTGAAATAAAGAAGAAGATAGTCTTTATTATATTGCTTACACTCCTTTTCTCCACTGAATCATTTATTTGGCTAATATTCCTTGTAACTTGTATGTTGACGATGCAAGAATTACTCGATTGTCAGTATATAGGATACATTTGACTGATAATTCACCCATTTGTAATTCATATTAGTCTTTCAAGACATGTAAACAGCTATTAAGGAATAGGTTGAACAGCTATGGTGATGTTACATAATCTGTCATGCTATATTGATTTTAAACCAGTCAGTGTGTGGTATATCTATTTTGATATAGGCATTGCAGTGCATTTGTGAGTCTGCTGTTGTTCCAACATAACATGGATAGAGTCTTCTATAGTTCATTTCTTTTCAGTCGCTTTTATCCAGGTCTAGAAAAGTATAGAAAATCTTTTGGTTCTTTTCTAAAAAAATTTTTTGTCATATTTTGTAAAAAAAAGTTGGAGCCTTACATGCAATCCCTTTTAAAAATCTTGCATGTTTGCCTCAGATCTTATTTTCAGTTTCAGTTTCACCAACGGCACTAGCGAGTTGCAGGGCAGTAGTTTTTGCAAGCCTCCATGACCTTTTCTCTTTAGAGAGGGGTATAATGAAAGTTTTGCGCCAGTTGTTTTGTATCCACCACTTAAACAGCTGTTGCAGTTACTATACACTTTGCTGAAACTAATGTCTCTAGAGAAAACTTTATTGTATCAGGCAGCTTTCCTTATTTTCACACACTTCAATCGCTTTCATAATTTCTTCCATGCTAAATTTTTATCATCATTGCAATATTCACTTTCTATAGCACTGTTATTTGCAAATATAATCTCATATGCAAAAACACTTTTGAAATAATGCTTCTTATGCTTAACATATAGTTTCTTCATTCAATTATCCATTGTCATCTCTAATCAAATTGTAACCAATGTCTCAAAAATTTTTCAGGCTTTTTTTTGCCATATTCTAGTAAAGATCTTGTTTTGCCTGAACGTTATCTTAAAATCTTTTGTCATAGTTCTTTTTTACCTCTTTCTTCCTTTTTGTTTAATGTATAGTTGGCATTTACAGACATTAAATTTAGCCATGGTTTCATCTTCTACTACATCATGATTTCACCAATCATTATCTCTTGTACTACATTCACCCTCTTATTCACTCACATCAATTACTAATATAAATTTAATTAGCATCCATAAATTGCCAAACTCTAACCGTTCATATTATTCAATTTTACTCAAGTTATGTAGTGATCATTTTCATGTGGTGCACCAATAATGATATAAAGTTTTTTAGGCTGAACACTAAATAGTGATAGATTTCAATAAATAATGAATTAAAAAAAACATTTTGGCTTAGCACAATCTTTGATTCTGTTTTCTAAAACCCTTGTGTAGTTTATTGTAAGTTAAAATTTTATTAATCATATTTATCATTCTCATATCCATGTTGAAAAAATATGACTTGTAAAATGTAGACATACATACAGTTGTATAATGACCCTTTTGCCTATTGCGGTTCGAAGATTGAGATCAGATGAAAGGAAACACATAAAACAACAAAAAACACATATTCAAAAATACAGTCTCACAATAAATCGCTACGGAACCAGTTGATCACTTTCTTCTTGATTGCACTTGACTTGTGCTCCAATGCCCAAATCTCAGAAACAAAACTCAACTTTGCGCCCGCACTTCATTATTTATACCTAATGACTGGCCGTCCAGAAGGTATTGAATTCATTTAGAACAAACAGATTGTAAGCATGTCATGTCCGATACAAACAAACAAGTTTTATTGCCTCTCTAAAATTCCACCCCACAAAATAAATCTATTTAAAATAAAGTGTAAACAAAGATCAAAAGCGCTAACGTAGGCAAAGACCTCCGCGCGGAGCTGATAGATTATGCTTAGAGAATTCTATTCTCCAATATTTCTTTTATAGAAGAATGATTTTATAGTTCTAATTTTAGTTTGCCTGCGCGGTTCGTAACAATGTACATACTCAAGTATTTCATATGTTAGCAAGGATAAAAAACATCAGACTTAGACATTTTAGGGTCCTGCAAATCTATTTTCAACCTTTTCCGAGTGATGTTGATTTATGTGTTTGTGTGTGATTTCCGATGATGTATGTGTGTATGTCAACCTCTATGCTTATGAACAAATCAACCAACCAAAACACAGTTTGCAACATTGAAAGTGCCTACTCAACTTAGACTTTCTGAAATTTAGAATTATTTTGTTATTTCTAGATTTTAGAACAAAAGTCTATCAGTTTTTCTCGTTCAAAAACAACGTCGATCTACACAAACCCTATCAAACTCGGTTGGTTCACTCCAGCGATACCAAATAAAGATATTAAAAAAAGATACCAAAATAACTTGTGAAATTCTTAATGCATTACTGTTTGGTATTTGGTCAACTTTTCTTGCTTTAAAAACTGTTTTCAATACCATAAAGCACATCAAAATTCAATGACACATTCAAAAGATATTGTAGTTGAAAAATTTGTATCCTTTTTATTTAAATTTTTTAATTGGAAGAGCTATAAAAAGTACAAATTTACCACTATTTCTATTTTTAAACCGTTTAAGCTTGAAACTAAAAAGAAGTTTCAGGGATGGCCTGTAGGGTCAATCCTTTTAAGTTTTTGAGCTCAAAAACTTGTAGATAATAATTATACTTATGACCTCAAAGAGTTCAAAAACACAGTTAAATATCAGCGGGAATTTTAGGGTTGGCCTATAGGGTCAACCATTTTTTTTTAATTCCGAATATCATCATGAAAAATATTCCATATGTACTAAAAATTGTTGATAAAGTATTGTACCGTTCTAATTCTTAAATAGAGTCAAATTTCAATAAATCGCAATATGCCATAACTTGAAAAAAATTATTAACACATGCTGTAAAACATATAGTGAAAATTTTGAGTTTCACTGAAAAATGGGAAGTGCTCAAAGCTTTGAAGAATTGAATGTTGCTCAACAATTTGTCTACCAATGAGTACTTTGTTAACAATAATAAAAAATCAATCTGACATCATGGATCAATTCAAAATGGTCAAAATTTGTGATTATGTTTGTTACCTCTGTAATTTGAATTTTTATTTAACTCAATCTCTAACTCAAAATTAGTTAGAATAAATTTTAACTGCTACAAGACGAATTAAAGTACACCTAAGTCGAAATCCTCCATAGGTCGAAAACCCTATAACTCTAACTTGTTGGTGTCTTTCTTGATGTTTGATTTAAAGAGGTTCAACTGTTGTTTCATACAGGTATTCAACAGACATTCAGCAATGCAGACACACATGCTTTGGTGACAGCGGTGGGAACAGGTAAAGGGCTGCGTGCTGGAATGCCAGGTGTGGGTGCACCGGTGGGCGGCGTGGGCGCAGGATTAGGTGCGCGTGCGCCACCTCCACTGGCTGCACCCGCACAATTACCAAAGGCGCCCTCCACAATCAAAACCAACATCAAAGCCGCGAGCCAGATTCATCCTTATCAACGATAGTTTTTATTTCATTAACATATTAACCACTGCATAATCTTGGAATTGTTTTTTTGAACTTGAGTTTTATCAAATTGAATAAAATAAAGAATGAAGAAAATACTAATTGATAATATGAAAATAGTCTTATAAGTGTACATAGCAAACCATATGAAAAAATGTATTTATTTTGAAATGAAAACAATTTTGTTAAAGGATTGTTGTAGTTTAAGTTTCCTAAATTATTTGTGTAAAAGTTTTTAAAAGAAAAATTAAGAATTTGAGTCTAATTAGATTATCACATGTTTACAGATATGCAATTCTATAGAATTTTAAGATTTTTCACATAAAAAATTATCTACCTAAAAGTAATGAACACAAAAAGCATTACAAAAACGAATGAATAACTGTTTCACTAAAATATTAATTCAGTGAAACAGTAACACATTAAATGTGTTAAACAAAAATCTATTCCTAATTATCAATATTTTAGTTATCATACTTATTTTTAAAAAACTAAAAATAATAACATGATGTGTACCAGTGTAAGTTACTGTAGTCTGCCTATCCTTCTGGCAAATAGGTATGTGTTTAACAATAATTATAAAAGCTGAAATCAAAGGTGAAAAACTATAAATACTAGTCGTTTTTTAGAAATATCAATTCTGATGTACTATTTTTATATTGGATGAATTATGAATTGGATTATGACTAGAATTTTACATATTTTGATTCAATTTTGTAGCCCATTGGAAATTGTATGAGATTAACAGGTTTACCAAGCATGTAATAATACATGATAAATACATATAACAATTTTCAGCGAGAACAATTTTACTCCCAAATTAATTTTCGGAATGAAGTTTCTTAACGCGGCTTGCGGGAGGTGTTAGTTGGAAAAAATCGTCGCATAACGAAAAAACGTTATGCCTCTTTCGTTGATTCTTTCTCTCGGCGCGGCGTTAATTCTATTTTTAACATTTTGGTGAAAATGTCTATAATCATATTACATGCACAATAAAGTCATTGAGGTAATTTCTTTATGATTACTTTTTCAATTTTATTCGGCTTAAGAGAGGCGAATTTTCAATTTTCTTATTTTATATATATCAAAGTGACATCTATTATCAATTTCCAAAATGTTAAATATTGCAGCTTGATGAACTAACCAGTTTTTAATAAAGAAAAAGATGGCGCTGTTTAGTGTTTTTTTTATTAAACTTATAAATTCACTATTTTAAAAGCTGTTATTTTATTGTTCCTCATATCTAATGGAACATAATATAAAGCGAAAGGAACTTTGTTCCAACTAAGTGTCCTATGACAACTCTAGTTTTTTTGTAGAATTTCTAACATGGAAGTTATCATATTAGATTTTAGAATCATATCAAATTACTTTTTGCTTCATGCAGAATATAGGATTGGTGAAAGGAACGCCATCAAATGTTCATAGTAGATAAAAATTGCAATAGAAGTTTTAAACAAAGTCAAAAACAAATATACTAAAAAGAATGGTAGACGCATATTTCACCAGTTACCAAATGCATGCTGGTTTTAATTAATTATGTAACAAAAATACACAATTTGTCTACTATATAAGTGGGTAGTTCTCCAAAAAAAATCGAAAATTGTGTCCATACCCAGTTTCATGTGTTATTAACAGTATGACATCAGCTTATTATTTTTTTATGAACACTATAGAACTACAACTACATGTACCATGCATTATTTCAGTGTTCTTGTTCTTAAGTGAAAAATAGTTGACCGAATACCCTAAAAATCATTCCCTCATTATGTCCTACACTCAATATTATGACAATATTATTTTGCTAATTCATCTCGCTTTACAGAAATGTTAATTGTATAATTTTTTACCTTAAAAATACTACTTTTAACAATAAATATTACTTTCATTGAGTAAAGAATAATAAATTAATATGAAATTGATTTTTTATCTCTGTCCCACCAAAACAATCATTATCTTACATTTTATAAACACTTGTCCATACTTGCATTTGATTTTTCGCTACCACATCAATGAACTATTAACAGTTGGAAACTCTGTCAGTGTGACCTTTATCATCATTGTTGCCCGACCCGAAAGGATTTAATGAAGTGCAGTGTTTTTTTTATGAATTATTTAAATATTACATTTTCTCGCATCATTCCCTCATTTGAACTTTGAACAAGATAATTGTTTTACCTTTTAATAATTATTGATTTTCTTGCAGCCTTTAGGAGGTACAATATTGGCCTTCAATTACAAATCAAACTTAGATTATATATAACCACGTTTTATTGATTATATTTGATTTTCGTCATTTCCTCAAGAAAAATTTATATCATCGAAAAAAAATTCAAAATTGTTTCCTAAATTAACCATATTGACTTATAAATAATAAATATATAAAAGCTCACTCCCTCATAATTCTTTTTTGATTATTTTGATTAAAAGCATGAAAAGTTAGGGACCACCTTGTCAACTAAAATAAGCCTCTTATACACTATCAGTCTTATTCAGAGTCGCTATTTTCGATTTTTTTACAGCAGTACTCGGGTATTTCTGTAAAAAGATCGAAAATAGCTACTTTTTTTAATTTAAATTAAGTTTGAATTAAGACTTAAAAATTCTTATCTCTTTCATCGAACGATGAAAAAGCTAAAGATTCATTTTATATCAATCCAATCAACCATTACTTCTTATACCTTTACAATATTCATTGAATAATCGTTTCGATAGAAAGTATTGTTAAGTTCTACCATAGTCGGGGGGTCCAAGTGTTTAAATCAAAGGTAAACAGTTATCAGTTGCAGTCATAAAAAATTTTGTGAATAATCAACCAACTCAAATTCACAGATTATATGCAAATAAATCTTGCGAACTATTTATTGTTATTTTAGCTATTGACCGAGGACTTTATAAAAATATCACTTTATTACATTATTTAATTTTTTAAAAATAGATCGAGATGTAGAATGTAGTACATTCACATGCTTCATAATTCATATAAAATTTTAATTGTACATGGATATTGAGATCCATACATGAATAGAGAATAAATAGTTCAGTACAATTGCAATCCAATAGCTAGGTAATTATTGCGTTAAGATTCATACAATAATTAATAATTATCACAGAAAACAATAATTAATTTGTTTACATTCGGTCTTAACAAAGTAACGAAGAACCACTTAGCATTAAATTTCTATAAAAGGAACAGATTCATTTATAGAGACATATATCAATCAGATACCACCAGTTTTCTTTTGGAAAATTGCTTTTAAAATTTAGTTACATATTTTCTTGAAACTTGTAATTGATTTCGAATCTGTAAGCGGTATAATTATCATATGAGGAGCATCCATCTTACATAAGTTTCTCCTAAACTTTTTTTATTCAATAGAAGAAAACACTGCTAACAATTTATGACCTAACAGATTAACTCAAAAGAATCAGTAATTATGGCTCTAATTATATTATTGATATATCGGGCCCTTGAATAAGTTCTCAATGTTTCTTTTACAAAATAAAAGCTTTATTTAAATTATAAGGAATATTTCATTCAAAGTATTGCCCATCATTAGCGACCACTTTCTCCCATCTTTCTGGCAGTATATGAAGTCCGCGTCGGAAAAACGACATGTCTTTTGAGGCTATCCAAGAATTGATTCATTTTTTAGCTTCTTCATAAGAATGAAAGCATTGGTCAGCTAGGCCATGTGCTATCGAACGAAATAGGTGAAAATCAGAAGGGGCTATGTCAGGTGAATACGGCGGGTGGAGTAGAACTTCACATTGAAGCATTTCCAGGTAGGTTTTCACTGGTTTTGCAACATGAGGCTGAGCATTGTCATGTAGCAAAATTACCTTGCTGTGTCTCTGCTTGCATAGCGGCCAGTTGTCTTTTAAGGATCGACTTAAACGCATCAATTGAAGTCGATAGCAATCCCCCATGATAGTCTCATTCGGTTTGAGCAGCTCATAATAAATTACACCCTGCTGATCCCACCAAATACAGAGAAGCTTCGAACCATGGATATTTGGTTTTGCAGATGATGTTGATGCATGGCCGGGCTTACCCCACGATTTTCTACACTTTAGAATATCATAGTGTATCCACTTTTCATCGCCAGTCATGATGCGGTGCAAAAAACCTTTTCTGTTCTGCCGTTGAAGCAGTAGTTCAAACGTGAGAAAACGCCGTTCGACGTTTCTCAGCTGCAATTCGTATACGGTTACCCAATGTCCTTGCTTCTGGATCATTCCTAAAACTCTTAAACGTTTTGAAACAGTTGACTCAGCTACTTGTAATGTTTTTCCAAGTTCTTTTAGCGTCGGACATCGGTTTTGATTGAGTAATTCCTCCAACTTTTCGTCTTCAAATTTTTTCAGTACGCCAGAATGTTCTTTATCCTCAAGTTCTAAATCATTATTTATGAAGTGTTGAAACCAGTCTTTGCATGTCTATCCGACAAAGCATTTTCACCATAAGTCTCAGCAAGAATTCCATATGCTTCAACTGCAGATTTCTTTTGAATAATGTAGTGTAATAAAATTCCCCTCAAATACACTTTATTTGGTGCGAAAGTAGACATTTTCAGAACTAAGAAAAAATTACTTTGTTTACACTAAAGTGAACTACCATACGCTGAAATTTAAGATTAGATACATTTACTACCTTGCATGAGTGATACCATTCGAAATTCCACGAACGGAGTACTGTTAATGCCATCTTTGAAGAAACAGCGAGAACTTATTCAAGGTCTCAATATGTTTGAATTGTAATAATGAATTAACAATGTCCACACAATTACGAACGCTATGTGCGTTAGTAATGCGCACACAGTCAATAGATTCTTTTAATGTATCGTCGTTTCAATCCACCTCATGCCTACCGACTTTATATACCCATCAGATTTCATAGTTGTTACAGTATTTTAATATTTTGTCATTGTTCTAGTGAAACTTTGTAGAATTTTGATTTAAAACTCATGAAAAGAACATGCATCAAGACAGAGATAAACACAAATATATATATAGGGTTAAGCTGGTGAAAGAATGAGATAGAATACATTCATAGCTTTCCCACTTTCATCTACCAGGTATTGTACTTTTGTATGCGCCTGTACATTGCCGAGCCAAAGCGAGAGAGTACGCGTCGGTGTGTATCTATATTGCACATTCTCTAATACTTACTCTCATCAGAGCGTTTACATGTTAGTACATGCGTGTAGGCCTACACATTACGAAGTCTTGGGAAAAGGCATCCTATAACGAGTATAGTATAGTAGATATATCTACATGGCATTTTAATATTTTCTAATCAATAAATTTCGTTCTTATTTCTTACTGCTCATAGATCACAAGTTTAACCTTGTCCATCTCATATTCGTCTCATTCTCTTGTAGATTACTTTACTGAAGATTCACTTCTACCATGTGTGAATCGCATAGACTTTTTTTCAAATCTTTTTGTTCTGAACTGCATAATGACAAATGGCGTCTGTTTCTGCAGACAAGTTCAAATATGACTAGAAACTATATAACTAACAAGCCACATGCACTGTATTGTATAATTGCCGTGAATATTCTTTATTACATAGAATAAAAAAAAGGTAATTGATCAAACAATAAAAGTTTGGGCTGACTGTCAAATAATTAAACATATGACTAATTTCATAAGAACTATTCATAGGAAATATATAAGTGTATATCTGCCAAGGTAACACTCATTTTTATTAAAAATGAGTGTCACCTTGGCAGATACTTTTTATCCTTTATTTAGGCCGATACTAGATTTCTCAAGTTTATACACAGGGCTTCATACATTATCAACATGAAACTCAACTGATCTTTTTCAAAATGTTTTGAAATAAGTTCATATTCTATTAAATTCAATCACAACAAACTTTCTAGAACTACAAAACATAGATATCTGATGACAACTCAACTCGACTGACAACTGGCATGCACACTCATGAATGTTGTTGAAAATGTTTCAGAATTGTCTTCCTAGCATCAAGAAACCTCAACATCAAATAACAATTAGTTTTTCGAAAATCTACATAATTTCCCAGTTTTTCTAAATTCTTCTTAATTTTTGGCAAAGAAAAAAAAACTGATATTTAAGTGGAATTATTTTATTTTAAATATCTTGTTAACTAATACATAATTTAATATTCATTTTATGTGACCTATGAGAAATTATAGTAAGTAGTATATTAACAAGAATTATATTTTCAATAAAATTAATGAAAGCAAATGAAATAAATCACAATTTTTAATAATGTTACCGCATTCTAGATTTCTAGAATTTCTATCACTAAATTATGTTTCTGCACCAGCATCTGTCATTTTTAATTTATTGTGTTTACCTGCAAAAAAATAAACATTAGTCAATAACATAACAATATAGCATACATTTTTATACAAGACTTTTATAAAATTTCATATACTACAAACTTGGAGAACTGACATTTGATTTTTGGGGATCTAATGTACAAAAGATTTGCAGATTGAGTATCAAAAATCGCTCTAAAATCTATTATATTTAATCAAAAGTTACTTATCTTATAAATCATCAATAGTTAAAAAAAATTTTGGAAGAAAATATGAAACTTGAATTAATATTGTATCTCATTTCCTAACATTTCCCAACTATGTTTAAATGCTAGACATATGCCTTTAATCAGCCAAAGTCATTAGCTGTACTATGCACTTTAGTATAGTGCTACACAGATTTTAATTGACATTTCATTCATGACGGACATTCATGTGCAGAAAGAATTAAGGACGTTGTTCAAACTATTCTGAGCAATATTTTTTTTTGATCCAAAACTGTAACTGTATTTTATTGTATACCTATATGAGGAAATTCATAACATAGTAATCATGGTTTTGTACGCATACTTGTACCTTTTATGGCATATGTTATTATTATAAACCTATTAAAATAAAAATCTATATGGAAAGAATATTTCTTTTTCTTTGATGAGATAAAAATGCCTAGGTAATAAAAAGCATTGATAAGTGTCAGTAATGAAAATTGAAATGGCAGTAGAGTATAAATACTAAAGCGAATCAAGTACATTATATATGTAAGGTACAAAAAATAAATTGGTCTAGAGATCATATGGGTGTTTTATGATGTTTTTAATAAATATCTGACATCAATGAGCTTACAATATCATCTATCTTGAGTATAGCACGAACAGTCTCTGTGGCAAAAGCGAGGGCTGAGGCGGTCACATGCAGCGGCTGTAACACGTGCTCCTGGCGCATGTCAGTGACGCGGCCGCGACGCACGTTAACGCCCGCACCGCTCCCGCCCGCTGCGTGTGCAGCACGCAGTTCCGTTACCGTCTCAATCGGATTTAGACCTACAATAACACAAATTGATCTCTTAGTGATGTAATGAATATTTGCATTTACAAATACCTCTATATTTTTTGACATTTGCAATCATATTTGCAAGAAATGAAGCGAATGTTTGGTGAATGTATTTGACAAACAAAAAAATAAATTATATATGGGCTGAAAGCTGTGAAATGATAATATAACTGAAGAGCTCAATATTTTTTTATTTACCTGTATTTAAATAAAGAAATGGAACACTCTTGAAGTAGACAACTAAATTAAAACTCTTTTGTAGGATCCCTAGACACAATGGCAAAAATGGAACCCTTATAGTTTCATCATGACCATTGTTTCGTATGTCACAGGCATTTTACTCAAAAACTAAAAGATGTAGTCACTTGAATATATTTGTTTTTTCATATTGGTTTTGGTGCATTGTAGTGCACTAACACATTCACGAAGAGGACAGCAAAGAAATTATTTTAGTAGCATCTCGCTTTTCATTTTTTTGTCTTTTTCATTTGCGATATTCATTTTTATGTTCAGCTTCTATGATTTCTCATAGCACTGGTGGTTTTCTTTTATGCAAATATTTTTTATCACATAAGTTGCATTTGACATTTTCAATGTCACAAATTGTTACATTAGTCCAAACATTGCTAACAAGTGCTTTACTCATACTTTTGTATTACTAAATCACTTTTCAATGAGTTAGATTTAAGTACAATAAATAATATTAAACTAACCTCAAGTCCAAATAAATCTTTTCAAATGAACTTTATGTGACTAAATTTGTTAATTTAACTTTTACGGCTCGGCTATATTTAGTGGTCGTTACGAAATTTCAAACCAGTCTAATATTTCACATGCGTTTTATTTAAAAAACAACATTCTCATTGATGAATATTTGAGATTAATTTTCGAATGTGAAAAATTCAACATTCATTCCATCACTAGTCTCTCATAGTCAAAGTATTTGAAATAATGTGGTGTCATTGTTTGTATTGTATTATAATACGTACCGGCATTTTCGGCTAAAGTAGAAGGCACAACTTCAAGGGCGTCGGCATAAGCGCGGAAGCAATAATGATCTGCCCCGGGCGCGGCGATAGCGGCGCGTGCAAGGGCTGCAGCCGCCGCCGCTTCGGGCGCACCACCGCCTGCGATCAGCGCAGGTCGCCGCGCCACGCAGCGCACGGCGCAGAGCGCGTCGTGTAGAGACCGTGCAGCCTCGGCTACCACAGCGCCGCTGGTGCCGCGCACCACTACGCTCACCGTGCGTCCGCCGCCACTGCACCCTGTTATCTATTATAAGATGCATTCAGCTTATATAAATGTTTTTAATATATTTTTGGTACAATTCCAAATTCATTTTCAATTCCAGTAATTCTATGATTTAAACAAAGATTTCACATACTGTAGAATTTGAAAGTGTTTGTAAACTCAAAATTATTATAATTGCAAGCAACCAGAAAATTTAGATTTTAACACTATATTGCCTCTTCTTTTATGTAGATATCATACAAACCTTAATATATTTGCCAGAAGGTTCAATTACTTCTTCAGCTAATTCTGCTGTAACTAGATTTTCAGCAGTGAAATGATCTAAAGATGCAATAGGTCTACAGCCTAACGTCTTGCAGACAAACTCAATATCCTCACGTTCAATGTCTTTTACAATCATCACTTTAATCTTGTCTAGGAAATGTATGGCCAGATCACTCAGGGCATCTCTGAAATAAAAGGGTGTGAAATCGTAAAAATAAATCAAGCATGAAAATTGTACAATCATTATTAATTGAAGTATTACAAGACTCGTAATGTACTTGTTACTCGTAAATTCCTATTAAAAAAAACTGAATAGCAACAGCAAAGCAAATAATGCCCACAATATATATTCAAATTATGATAAACCCTATTTTTATAAAACCTAGTTTTATATGAATTTGGAAAAAGGAGGGAGTTTCTCTCCTGGCTGTTGTCTTTTCTTCGGCATGGGCAGTTATCTCCTTAAAATAATATTTACCTCAGTATTGATTTTTGAATGAATAATACATTGCATCCGGCCTTCTTAATCTGTTTGACTATATTAAGGATATACTGACGTTCTTCTTTTAGCACACGGTCCATTGCAGCATAGTCTGATACAATGACATTATGATCCATCTATAAAATGTAACAATGGCTTTAACAATTTTTTGTATTATTCACAATTCACCTTTTTTTTTACTATGAATAGAAATAAATGCAATAATAAAATTTTTGAAATCAAACCGTTTGTTTATTAATTGTGCCAATTGTTGGTATTACAAAAGTGTGATGGAACACTTTTGTAATAGCAACCAAATTATCAAGTTCACAGAATGACATGAATTACTTGGTTTATATAATTAATAACAATAGCAGACAATTGCATGACAACTTTTATTACCAACCCTACATATCAAGATTTATAACTAACAAAAAAACTGCTTAAACATCAAAGGCAACATAATATATAGGTACTTACATCAGTCTTTGGTGGTGATATGCAGAACTGTATGAGACCAATTTTAGCTTTTTCAATCCGATGAGGTCCATTTACATTGGCAGCTCGGTGTGACACCACTAAGCCATGCACAAGTTCGGTGTCCTCTACAGTGCCACCGATGCGTTCAATCACTTTTACATCACGAAGATCCACACGAGCGCCCACACCTCCCGGAATTGGTTCCATGACTGAAATTCACATTAAAAACCTTAACAGTTTTATTAGTTACTTTAATCTAAATTAATGGCAAAATATTTAAAAATAATGTGTCAATGAAAAGCTTTACATTTATAAAAATTTATATAATAGGGGACTATTTGGTACATATTGCAATGGTGTTCACAATATTTAAAGAATGTATTTTTAACTCATGACAATGTGTCTTTAATATTTGTTACATATTAATTACTAAATACATACCAGCTCGTATGGCTTGCACCGCAATAGGCGCTAGCAAAGTAGAGTGTTGAGAAACTACTTTTGAGTTAAGAGATGTGGCTGCTGCCTTCAGTAACACATCTTCATTGTTTAAGTCCACTGGTGTTGACATACCCTCCACAGTCTGTGTATACATATTACATTTTTTTAATACTGCAATATATTGCAACTGCTAGCTGGGTGACATAAGGGATTTCAATTTTCAACATATTGTAAGGAATGTGTAAAAAAATGAATAGAGGCAAAATATTGAGAAATAAGATAAGCATACACAAACTGTTACTCATGAATATATTAATAATTTAAGTAAAGTTCTAGAATATAATCTGCTAAATGGGAATCAGACATTACTCATAAAATTAACTAAACTTTTTCTAATAAATATATCATAACCTATATTTTTTTTTAATTTGATATATATTTATAAATTTTGTAGAAATTTAAAAACATTAGTATTTGTATAACTATTTAATTTTTCACTACAGCAGAGCAAACCTCACCTAAGAAGAGGATTTTAGGCCTCCAAAGAAATTCATCGAACATTAGTATTTAGTGTTTTTTTTAATTTTAAATTCAAAATAAAAAGCACTAAATGGTGAAATTGAAATTGTATTACCTGCAATGCGATCTGCAGGGCTTTTTGGAATCCATCTGAAATAACTGTAGGATGGATACCCTTCTGCAACAATTTTTCAGAGGCATCAAGCAAAGCACCAGCAATCACTACTACAGATGTTGTTCCATCTCCTGCTTCAATGTCTTGTGCTCTAGATAATTCCACTAACTGAAAAATAAATCATGATACTCATTAGAGATTACTGCAAAAGCATAGTTAAATATGCATTGAATACTTAAGACTTCAAAAAACAGCAATTATTAATAAAATACAAGATTAAATTACTAAATTATGTTTTAAAGTTGCAATAGAAATAAAAGTAAGTCATGGTATCTTTAGTATTTCTTACAAATCCATACCATTTTAGCTGCAGGATGTATAACATTGATTTGTTTTAAGATTGTAGCACCGTCATTGGTTATTGTGACTTCTCCATTTGCAGATTGTATCTGAAAATATTAATAAGGAAATTTAACAACTTCATAAACTTGTATCGAAATACACATCAGTAATCTAAACTTACCATTTTATCCATTCCACGTGGGCCTAAGCTCGTCCTAATAGCATCTGAAACAGCTGTAACAAAAACATTTAAGAGTATTGTGTCAAGGTTTCTCAATATCTATCTTAAATTTAGACACCATTACATTGGTATACTACACAGACTAATTATTGCAGACTGAAAACTGAGTAATCTTATACTAACAAATTTCTTCTATTAATTATACAATGTTCTGTGTCTATGTTAATTCTACAATCACATATAGATGGAATAAATTTATATCTAATGTTTAATTGGACAGTAGTTGCTATTTTAATAATATATTCAATTGTTTATGTTGATTAAAAAAACTCAATTCATTGTAGTTCATTTGGGCGCAGGTTAAGTGCTGTTAATGGCAGTCGTTACTGATGCAGTGGCGATTTCCACAATCAAAATGCTCAATGAAACAAAAAGCAATTTAGTTTGTAAATAAATTAAAAACCTATTGATCTATTCCCTCCAATTAGGACTATTTAATGGAACTTGTATATCGAGAGTAATAAATTGATATTATTCGTCTCGCTTTTAACCCATTTTCACGACTCAAGTAGAAAATAAATGGCCTTCATTAAAAGCAGAAGAAGCCATAGATTCAAAGCAGGTTTGATTTATTCACTCAGAATCTCTTTTTAAGATTCTTATTTCACTTTGAAAATACATAGAGACAGTGCAATTCAAACCACATGGAAATAGAAAGATACCATATCTGTCTCGTCCTTCACATGTTATTATAGATAATTAATAAGGAAATTCATAATTATTATACTCTAATACTTGATTGTATCATAGCACCCATCTGCTGTTTCATAGTACCATTATGTCAACATAACCATCAGTCTAGTATTATGTAAACACACAATGATCACAGTGAAATCAATTAATACCGTGATAATCTCAATTTAGAGCAAATAGTGGGAGATCTTAAAAATGGCTTTTAATCTATCAAAAACAAATGAGTCATTTTTCTAAAGTGAACAACATATAGTTAGGTATAGGAAAATTTATTAATGAAGGTAATAAACTTGATTTTAGATTTATATCAGATTACAAATATTCTGCAGACAATAATGTCTGCAGAATATTTGTAATCTATTGAATTTACCATTAATTAACATTTTATATAAATAGATGTAATGTGAATTAGACAAGAAAATATAACAAACGACTTAGTTTCATAGTAGTACAAAGTAAACAATTGTTAATACATAGAAATCTCCTGTTCGATATGCCCATACCATTTATTTCTGATGCCTTTGCGTTATCATCATTTAAACGTCAAGAAAAAGATTATTTACTTTATAGACGAAGATAATATTTTATGTAAAGAACGAGTTTCTTTCATATCTACATATTATACGTAAAATAAAAAACAGTTGCAAACCTTTTGCGGCATTTATGTTACTAAGACGAATATCGGTTGGTTTGCTTTTGTCCTTATAAACAGAAGATTTGGCTTTCGCAGAATCTCCTCCAGCTTTAGGAGCCATGATACAATTATTAAATAGTTACTATTAACCACTGAATAATAAGATGAAATTGGATAACTCCAGAAACCAAAACTTTGGAACAAATGACACCACAGAACAAAATGATACAAATTCACTATTCTTGTAATTAATTATACATCAGAATGATTAACTCACAGACTAACACTAAAAGATTTTCTGACAGTCCAAATGATTTGCAAAAATAAGTCAGGTATAAAAAAAAAACTCAACTTTTATCAATTTTTACTAACACTGTTTATAGAGTTTATGAAAATTACTTTTAACTTTTTGTTTTACTGCCTGAAAATTCCTTAATATTGATCCATCAATCCACAGATGAATTACAAAAAAGTGTCAAATTCTATCCAACGAAATGTAAATATAATGCTAAGTGTATGAGAGTTAAATAAAAAAAAGAAGAATGTTTTATGTCTAAGTATTTGTTTTGATTCTAATAATACTCTTCATGCAGATGTTTCAAATCTGTACATAGAAACCGTAATCATACAGTTTTACGAAAAACGTTCAAGTACTCAATACCATCCTTCTCAATTCAAAACTATAAAAGCGTTTTTTAATGCTGTAATGAAAAATTTCCGAAAGATTACATCTACTTGCCTTCTGTAGTTGGATTGGACACACTATAAGTTTCTAGAACTGGCCAATTACTTAATTATATTGAAAAAGTAATTATTATTTAGGAATTTGAAACTCTTTAAATGTAAAATACAGTTTATTTCATCTAACTGTCAATTAAGTTTATACATTGTCGCGTCATTTTAAAAATTTGGTATCTTCATCATTATGGGTTTAAGTCGTGAAAATTTTTGTAGAATCATTTTCTACGATTTTGAGTATAATTTGACAGCTCAGCAGAGTCTCGCTCTGCTTCGAACTGCATTTAGTGATGAATTACTATGCAAAACGACTGTTTATCACTATGCAAAACTGGTTTGCAGAATTCAAGCGTGGTCCTGTAAAACTCAGTGACAAATTTCGTGATGGTCGTCCGTTTACCAGGTGAACAAAAAGAACATTGATGCTGTGCGTCGTGTGATCGAAACAGGTAGGTATGTGTCCTACATTCAGATTCGGGTATCCTTAGCCATAGACATGAGTTCAATACAATCAATTCTACATAAAAATTTGGGTGAGAAAAAGGTGTACTCGGGATGGATCTCAAACAATTTGACTAAGGTTCAAAAAACTGACTCTGTCACTTGGTGCAATGCCATGTTTATCAGATTTAAATAAGAGGTGTCAAACTTAGTGTGGGGCATAGTAATAAATGACGAAATATGGATTTATTGCTACGATTCCAACACGAAGCAGCAATCGACCGTATGGTCAATCAAAATGAGCCGAAATCAACCAAAGTGGCACGCGAGTGAAATGCCTTTAGGTGGATGATTGCTTCTTTTTTTCAATAAAACTGAACATGTGTCTACTGTTGTTTTGGAGAATTGTCATACCGTAAATAGTGATTGATGCACGACCGTTTGTTTGCTGGAAGTTATTGACGAATTCTATAAAAATAATAGTAAACATCATATCATCTTGCACCACGACAAAGTGAGTTCTCGCACGTTCAAACAAACAAATGATTTTTAAAGGAGAAAAACATGAAATTTAGGAGCGATCCTGCATTCAGTCCCGACCAAGCACCTTGTGACTTTTTTTGTTCGCAAAACATATGAAAAAATTAAGCGGTCAACGACTTTTAATAAAAGAAAAAGTTGCCGAAGAATATGCAAAACAAGTTTCCGAAATCACCTGAAAGGAGTGGTATTAATGTTTTAAAAATTGGTTTATTCGTATAAAAACTGCATTTATGCTAACGGAGAATATTTTGGGAAACAATAAATTCATTTACAAATATTCATAACACTCTTATTCATTCCAGAAATTTTCAGTGCACCCTAAATATAGTGTAGAATACTGCGTATAAATCTTTCCCGCTCTGGACTGCTTGTCAATAATACGGTTCTGTGACTAAACGGCAAAAGTTCGTCCGTAGGTACTGTATTCGGACTGACATAATGACACTGCTTTATAAAAAATCTCACTTCTTTGATGTAGCGATAGTGCAATATGAAATCACTGAATAGGATAAAACACCGATCATGTTTTGATCTCATCAAAGTTTTTTTTGTAGTCTGTATACGTCAAATATAGTCGTCGATTGCATTTTTTCGTATTTTTGTGAGAACTAACCGAAGCGTGTCGATGAGGTCTACAGTATTGAAATCTTTTCGGCTTGTTCGTGTGGCTGGAAGACATCAAACTTATGAGTACGACAGTAATTAATAACCCTTTTTATAGCATTTTCGAGAAGCAAATGGGCATCTATATTTTGTAAAAGTGTGGTGCCGCCTTGGCTAAGCCACATTTTCGTGCTGCAGCCAAGTTGACCACACCATGGCTCTACTATTTCTAACTTTCGTAAACAACTTATCTACGTAGCTTAAAAGCGTAATGACCTGTAATTATTCCGCAATTACTATTTCATTTTTTGAAAAGCAGGTAGCAAAATGCCCTACTTTACGCTTCAGGTATTGTATTTTCGAGTATAACGGAATTAAATAACTTATAGAGAACTCCAGGTACTGATTTTTGACGCACTCCCAAAAGTTCAGTCGTTATTTTGTCCTCCTCAGGTGCTTTATTATTTTTCAGTTGTTTAAGAATTAATCCTAGTCTCGTTTAAGTTGGCATTTGGGATATCATCTGTATAGTGTCGAATCAGCTTTGTTCGAATATCTTTAGTTGTCCTCGTAATAGGTTTTTATGTTGATGTGTTTAATTGCCGATAGAAGTTTTCGATTTCCTTCCAATTTTCTGATTTTGAGGAAGCGATTTTGCTTTTATTGCTTTTCTGCTTTATCGTCTGGCTTTTCTGATTACACAGATATTTGTAAATACTTTGGAACTATTATCACGCTTGATCGTCTCTTTAATAACATTCGTATTGAAACGATGTATGCCATGTTACACGACCTTAGAAACTTATTTATTGATGAGTCTATAAATTAACAGTGGAAAACTGTAACCTCATATCTCGTCTTTGCACCATTATTTTTAAAATATCCTTGGATTGCTTTTTACTTTCATTTGAAGTTGGATCTCAAAATATTATTGGACGAGAATTTCAAATTTCAACATTTCTTAAGGTTTACATTTAATTTTAATGTTTTTTTTAATCATCTAACTTATTACCAATATTAATTAGCTTATTAATAATAGATACCACACGATTTCGGAATTGTACCAAAATTATCAACAACAAAAAATGTGTTTTAGTTGTTGAACCCTATGGATTGTGTATAAAAAAACCTTGAAATGTAGATATGGGTATGAATTATGGAGCTAATACTGATATCAGTTATATTTTTATGATATGAATCTTAAGTCTTGTTATTTATACATATTTAAATAAACGAAATACCACTGACTGACTGATTGACTCATCACGAGATCTTCAAATCTATAGGTCTAATTGACATGAATTTTGGCAGATTAATTTTTTTCGGGACGTAAATGTTCATAAAGGACAGGCTTTACGCAAATCTTATTCAAAAACAATTTTTCACCGTTTTATTTCTATGTGGGTGGAGCCAAAGGCAAAAACTAGTCATTAATATCTATTAATCTACGTATGTTTCGATCATCTTTATTTCTAAATTAAAAAATTGGGTAATACTGAATATGATTTTTATGTCATCAATCACTAGCCTATGTCAATCGTCCTCAATCAACTCTTTTATTGATTGGATAATATGAATGGTGGATTGTTTTGCTTGTGGTTTTGCAAACCCAATGTGATACGCAATGATTTAAGTGTCAGTTGTTCATTACAGTTTAAGTTTAATGGAGTCTATTTTTAATGAAGGTGGAAAGGATTTTAATTTAGACAGCAAAGGCTATTTGATGAATTTATTAATTAGTTTGGTAGGAAAATCGCTTTTTCATTTATGTGCACAGGTGTAATTATCATATATAATGGTTGAAAACGGAGCGTCAAGTGGTGGTAGCGATAGTCCAGGAGCGGTAACGGGACGATCTGGTCTTTTGGAGACATTGGTACGGGGGGTGTGGTATCGTGTGCATTGCTCTCTCGAAGATGACTATTTTAGTGTTTGTCTTGATGATGGGTATGACGCTACAACGACTCTCAATGGTACATTGAATAACAATAATGTGGAGACGCCTAATAGTGACTTCACTGAAGTGCCAGAGGCTATAGCCAATCAGAAACGTATAGTACAAGTGGTCAAATCCGACAATAATGGGCTAGGTATATCTATTAAAGGAGGGATAGAGAATAACATGCCAATATTAATATCAAAGATCTTTAAAGGCATGGCTGCAGATCTTACAGAGCAATTGTATGTTGGTGATGCTATTTTGTCTGTGAATGGTGAGGACCTTAAAGATGCCACACATGAAGAAGCTGTGAAAGCATTAAAACGAGCTGGCAAAGTCGTCCAATTAGAAGTGAAGTATTTGCGGGAAGTGACTCCATATTTCCGCAAGGCATCAATCATTAGTGAAGTAGGATGGGAGTTACAACGAGGATACATGGCAGAGGCGCCTCCGTCTCCAGCTAGTCCACGGCGTCGTCGTGCTGATACACGATATGTGCCACTGCTTATGGCTTGTGTTGCTCGTGACTTGCGTCATCACGATCCAGAGGGAAGGACAATAGAATTATATTCTCCGGACGGTGTACATGCATTGGCGCTACGAGCACGTGAGGCAGCCGAGGCTACGAGTTGGCATCGTGCGCTACACGCGTGCGCCCGTCGCGCTGCTCGCGCTGCCATAGCGCGCGCCCGCCCACATCTCCGCGCCGTCGTTGGCGACGTGCGCTACGCTGGCTGGCTGGCGAGAAGACCTCCTCACGATCAAATGAGCATGTCAGGGAGTTCTGATAGTTCAGATGAAGCAGATGGTTGGCAGCCATGTTTTGTTGCAATCACAGACAGGGAGTTAAGGTTGTATGAGGTGGCGCCGTGGTCGGCTGAGGCCTGGTGTTCTCCACTCGAAAGTTTGCCGTTGGCAGCCACACGTTTGGCGTCGTGGCGACGATGCGGCGGCGGGAGCGCGGCCGGCGCGGTGAGCGCGGGCGAGGCGGCTGTACTAGGAGTACGCGCGGGTACGCCAGCTGGACTCGTGACGCGCTCGTTGCGCGCCGATACGCCCGCTGACTTAGCAGCGGTTGCGGGCGCCTTAGTAGATGGCGCGCATCACGCTGTGCGCGCTCAGCCAGAGTTTACGTTTCGATGTCGTTGGCGCGGTGCGTGCGCGCGTCTTTCCCTCGGCAGCGCTGGTGTTTGCGTGTGGGAGGCGGCCGGATCTCTGGGCCGCGGTGGCGCGCGTGCCCTCTGGCGCCGACCGCTGCACGCGCTGCGCGCCTCCGCCGACGACGATCGCACCACATTGTGGTTGCACTTCGCCGACGACGACACTGCCGAACTCGATATGGAAGGCAGCCCTAAGCCAGCCGTATTTATTCTACATAATCTCCTGTCCGCACGCGTGCATGCGCTGCCCGACGCTGCGCGCCCCCTATAACCATCATGCGCACATACGCCTGCATTTTCTACACACGATTCAATTATACTCGACACTGCGGTGACGTGATTTGGTTTAATTTTTTTTTATACTTGAATACCACACATATGAGACAGCAGGAAATATTTCACTCATTTGTAAAATATGTATTTTTAGCTTTTGCTTGTTATTATTAATACTTTATATATAGAAATGCATTTTTAACAGCTAAGGCAATGATGGTGACAATAAACAATTTTAGGATTTATGCGTCGTTTATTGTGGAATATAAGAAATACGAATTTTAATTTGGGTTTTTCATACTGAGCTATTTTTGTCACCTTTTGGTATTCTTGTGATCACTTAAGTAGTTTCTGTTTAGGAATTGTTAAAAAAAAAAGAAATGAAATATGGCTAGGCTGAATGCTAATATTCTCAAGGTAACATAGAACATATGCATGTTCTATCGTCTGACTGATCCTTTATACAGTTAATACAATGTATTTTGAAGGTATTAAATCTATCTACTAAAAATCAGATTAAAACTGATTTGTTTTGTCTTCATATTACAATTAAAATACTGGTATTTGATATTCAGATAGTAGCATAGATTTTTTTTATTTTATTAATATATTTTGTGGATGGATCGCTCAGAACATTCTCATAGCAGTATGTACACCGACATCCTCACACATATATTTCATCTGAGACGAATACTAAGTATTGTAACATACATTAGGTTTTTGTAAATGAATTAATATGATATAATAAGAATTATAGTAGAAATATTATGATCAACTGTTGAACTGGTCAAAGCATTTGTACAGTGTGTTTACTTTTGTCTTTGGCGACTATCTTTGTTATGATTAGTATGATGATTCGAGTCAATGTAAAATGATAATACTTCGGGCCTTATGATCCAACTTTGATACACAAAATACATTTATTTTGTAATAGTTATTAATCAGTGAAAAATGTGGTGGCAACTTTTTAACACATTCTCTTTCTCTATGGCATCAATTCAGGCGTTTAAAAAAACGTTACTAGGCTATATTTTTTATAAAGGTCACGTTACAACCAGCAGTGTAATGCTCTGTCCAGTATAATAGTTGAACCTAGGTTTTAACCTGTGCCAGGTTAAAACCCGCGCTACTGCGCTCCTGTAATATCACGTGGAGGAAAGTGCTCATATACTTTTGATATTTACATCTATATAAATCATGATCTTCATGAAATTGTCAAAGTGTAGCGAGATGTAACTTTGTATAACTAGTCACATAGATCTAAAAATAATGTCCACTGTGGCTATTCAATTTTTTATTTAATTGTTTATTATGTATATTATGAATAACATTCCCTGTATTTAATTACATATTAAGGCTGTTGCTACTTTTTACGAAGTTATAATTGTTGTTATTATTAGTTGGGTTTTTTATTATCATCTTTATATGCATTTTACTTTATTTACTAATGTAGATTTTTTTTTAGTAATATGTTGTTTTAGATTTACAAATATATCAATTATTGTGCTATGTTTTGCAAGTATTATCAGATTTAATACAGGTATGTACTGATTAGATTGTAAAATACTTTAAGATTCTGATTTTTGGTGGTGCATATAATTTTTTGTATATTTAATTCATGGGAGTGTAAATAAAATTCTAGCTGTATTAATGGAAAAGTGTGCAGAAAAGATGTATTGTTATTAAAATTTTATAAACGGAATTTATTCTGTAATATTAGTTACAAGAAAAATAAAGGATTATGTCAGTCTCCGTCTGTTGGTCTTTTCATAGAAACTATGTGACTAAATCGAAATTTTGTGAGAATAGGCATATATTATGCTTAAAGTTAACTTGTGGTATAGAATACTAATCTAGTGCTAATTGCGCGAGTCTTCTTGATCTGAAGTATTTTAATACAGACATTTGAAAATGTTTCAAGATAGACTGATTTTTTGAACAGCAAGGCTAGGTCTACCATTTGTTTCTGTAATCCAATTTTGTATTATGTTGCTGTATGCTTATGAGCTGTTTCATACATAGTCAATCAAACATTCATCATATATTTGTATCTTGATAGGCTATTTATTGTACATTCTGTGGCAAATGCCACGTCCTTATAATCGAATGTTTTATACGATAAAGACGACATTTAAAAATTAGATAGTAGATTAAAAACTTTTAATATAATCTCTTATACAACCTCGGAAATATAATATGTGACATTGTGTAAAGAATCTCTGGATAATAAAAGAAGTTAATATCTCAAATAATTGGTGATACTTCATTTCACAAATAGTTTGATATGGATATGGTTTGTTATACTCGAATTACTTTTGAGACTGTCTATAAAAAAACGTAGCAGAAATAATGTGTTAAGATAATGTTATTATCTATTATTAGCTAATTTATTATTTTATTAGCACAATCTAATTTTAAAAGTTTTAAATTAAACTGAAAATAATTGCAATAGTGTGGTATAACGTATTTCATGAAAATATATATTTATATAAAATAATTTATAACTAAAGTGTGTATAGAATCAAAATACTGAACTGAGCCATATCCACTATATCATATTTTAGACATATTAAAAAAAATCATGGTATTTTATCTATTTATCACTTGCATTCTTTGTAGGAAAGCAATATTTTTTATAGGTGATAAAATTTTAGAGTTGGTAAATAAGAAACTATTTTTTTTTCTTTATATTAATGTGTTATATTAAATAATCGTATTATTATATAACATAACGCCAAATGGAAATTAGAAGGCGACAGGATTAAAATTAAAGTATTTTTATTTATAAAAGTTTTATCATACAATTTTTTTCAGCTAGTTGATTTGAAATATGTAAACTTTACATTTATTGGTAATGTAAAGCTAATCAGTTATCAAAAATCACCATATTTTTTTATCATAATCCAAATGTTTGATAATCATATAGTGTTTGGTACTAAATGTAACAATAAACCCAATCTTTTAGCTTAGTAATGTTTGTCTTTATATGTAAAAATACATTTATAGCAATGCATTATCCGATGACATGTTACTGTGCCACATTTATTAGTGAGAAGCAATTATTTTCTGACTAGCATAATAAAACAGTCAACTTGATAGTTTATATTAAAATTTCATATTAGAATCTGTTTTGTTTACATTCCTTATTATTAGTTAAATAATTAAATGGGTTTTAGAAGTATATTTGACTGGAGTACATACATGTTTATAAATTGTTACTTTTTTTTAATACTAAGTGCTTGTGTGAACGGTCCTAACTGATAACATATATTTCATGAATCATGAATTTTTTACCTAAACGCTATACCTAAACAATGACGCTGTAACAGTTTCATATCAAGTACATACAATAAAACAATTACCATATCGAAATTTCTCATACTCTTTATAATATTAAGAGAACGACTACCAGTATGTGATTCTTAAAAGTAGTCAAGCCCTTTTTAAATCGCTATGGAAATCCATACCAACTAAAAAAAACTTGACCGCTTTTGAAAATCACCTTTATCATAGTTGTGTACAATTTTTACTGTGCTGTTTTAATGTTTGAGATATTCCATTTGTCGTCTTATGCCTTTGGCGGTAGGTGTATGCCAGTGTCATTTGTATATATTTCGACCGTAGTTACCATTTACGATATGATGCAATAAATTTAAAAACAACGAACTTTTGTTTTACTTTTTAAATTTTTGCCATAATAGCAATGATTATAGCATTTTTTTTGTTGGAAGAGCGTGTTTATTAATTGATATTTTTGTTACCGAGCAAACAATCAGAACATAATAATGTAAAACATATTTTGATATCCAATTTGAACTTATTGAATTGTTACATAATGACGTTAAATTGCTGCGATTATCAAACTGATGTATTAACTTCATAATCGTGCCAAAAACATAAAACAAATAGAATTAAAACCATTAACGTTTAGTATTATTACTTTAAAAAATATGTTGTCCAGTATCTATTACCCTCAGCTCTCGCGCATGTATCCTACTGTAGATAACAGGTCCAGAGCACAAACATTCCAACACTGAGGTTTGCATGAAGAAGTCCGAAATAAGGGTTGGCAGGAAATTACGCTTAATCACAAAGCCTTTTGGCAGGTGACTAAAGCTCTCCAATCAGAAGGTTATGTTTTTACACCCCCTCTTAGAAAAACTGATAACTTCTTTCCGTTCGACCAAGAAAAAGTGAAATACATTGCGAATAGGGTTAAATTCCAATGTTCACACAGTTTGTCGCCACATGGCACAGAATTTTGCACTACATCGAGAAGGAGGTGCGTCACATAACATCATTGAATCCAAAAATCTGTCCCCCGTTTCGCAATGCGGTAGAAAGGCTAGTTAAGAATCTAAACTCCAAAAAGGCTCCGGACCTGGATGGTATCAGCAACAAAGCAATCGCATGCTCTCCCTGGCCGCTTTTAGACTTGCTGGTCACAATATTTAACGTGGGCTCCAGAAACTGTTACTCATCTCTCATCTGAAAAGAAAGCGCAGACAATCGGCATTCTAAAATCAGGGAAACCTTACAACCTCCTAGCCAGTTACAGACCGATCAGACCCCTGAGCAGTGTAGGTTAAATTTTCGGACAGTTCTCAAAATTCTTCAAGCTTTAGTATAGACGAACAGTTCGGCTTCTGCCCTATGCACTCATGACCACAGCATGCTCTCTGTCTGGTCGATCACATTACGAAGAATTTTAAAACTGAACAAGAAATCGAATGTGTCTTTATCAATGTAGTTAAAGGCTTTCGATAAGGCATGACTCGTACGTAAACTTCACGTTCTCGAAATCCCAGATCGTCTCATATACATCATTCACAGTTACAGTAGCAATAGGCAATTTGTATTCCGATACGATAACGAGGAGACCCATCAGAACGGGTGTGACTCAGAAAGCACTCACTTTCAGAGCGCTTTCGTTGAGTTGAGTCGATAGGTCCTAACTTGGAGGATAGAGTCAGCAGTAATTCACTTCAAATATAGCCCAGAATAAGAGCCGACTTATTGTCGCCCGGAAAGCTTTCCGCTTCGCATGTCGAATGCGCCTATTCCGTGGCAACTCCACCACAAATATTTAGGTATAATGATCGATAAATATCTTCATTTCCGGGACCATATCGGACACTTTCGGAAACAGCAATTCTTTATGGAGCACGCCTCAACGGAATGTTGGGTAGGAAAAGTGAACTTTCATTGGACAATAACCGTACTATCAATACAGTTTGCATAAACCCGCCGATGACGTATGCTTCTTTAGTCTCTGCTCACGCCGCCCAAATTGCGCTATAAAAACTTTAAATAGTGCAAAATAAATTCTGTAGAACAGTCACGCATGCCAACTGGTGCGTAAGAGCGGCTATCACCTGCTCGAGTCGGCATGATTCGGCATCCCCGGGCGGCACAAACCGAATATACAGCGCCGTCCCTAGCTTTGATCGGGGTGGAGCGAGATTGCTTTTCAGCGCCCTTATGTCTGTGCTCTAATTTTCCAGAAATTCTAATTCAGCTTCATGATAAGTAAATAATATATGCTAATTTTTCAAAATAAGTTTTTATTGCAAACATCAACAGATATTAAGTTTAAATTAAATAACTTTAAGTATCGTAACACTGTTCCATGTCTTTCCGAAAGCAACAGCAAAATTTAAGTTTTTGCTGAAAATTGTCTTGCATTTGATTTTTAGTGCCTTTAGTTACAGCGCGCTTAGAGCAACCGCTCCACTCGCCCTACCCATAGGCCGGCGCTGCGAATATATGTGGAGATGGTTTGTTCGAAACAGCACGAACCATCGGCGCTCTACCACCTGGCTATTAATTGGAACGCCGTACACACAAATATGGCTTGTGTTATTTGACTTCTACGTTCGGTTCATGAGAATGAAAAAAAACTAGTTATATTGAAATTGTGGGTCGACAAGGATGTCCTGTTGTGTGCAGCTTTCTTAATAATTTCTGTTAATAATTTTAAAGATATTGAGTAAAGATAGTATATACATTTCAATAAATTGAATTATTTTTGCTTCTGACCACTTCATAGTGGTCTATTTCTTAGGACGATCCAGCGATTTTGTTTTGCCGAACCGAATGCAACGGGAGCTATGCAGAAGGTCGATCCGCATTCGGATTCCGTCGGCACATCCAAATGAACCCGATAGGGGCATAGCGTTCGCTCTGTGCCGCGCCTGTTTGAACAAGTGCAGTAGATAATGCCACTTGGCTTTTCTGAAGGAAAAAACAATGCCGAAGCGAATATGCCAACCCGAACAGATATATAGCCGCCTTTAGAATATCAGTACTTCACAGGGATCTAGAAATCCCTACGATCTCAAAATATATGACGGACGCATCTGAGTGTTTCTTCACTACCGCGGGGTCTTAGGCTAAGACACTCCTTTTTTCTGCAGTTTCATAAGAGGCACCGCCTCCTTATCATACTATCCGTAGACAATGGAATGTACTAACAGATCAGCCTGACGTTCTCACAGACGAGGTCGAAAGGCTTATTGAAGTAAAACAATCTAATGCTCAAACAGTAACAACAGGATCCCAATAGTTATTAAGACTTAAACAGGTAATCTCCTATCACTTACGGGGATACTCCTGCTCCTAGTTATTATAAATGAGCCCAACCCGTGTTGGTGTCTCAATGACTTTCTCTTTCTACATATGCCTCATAACGCTCAGCTCAATCAAAAACATAAAAATTGTTAACAAAAAAAAATTGCATTAATTTTTGTTTTAAATTTCGTAGAATCGTCGGTTTGAACGAGAGGAATACGACGGATAAATAAAAATCTATAGGGTACTTATTTCGCATTGATCTAGAAATAAAACTGGAAAACTGAAACAATATTTAAAATCATTAATTTGTAGTTATATCATATAGAAAAAAAATGTTACTACATTACACTCGCAGTCGATGTATGAACCGTGATTTAGGCCAGTACATCATATAACATTTATAAACTTCCTGTGATATAAACTTAATATTTTCAAAAATTCGAATATTTAGAAACTAAAAAATTTTTTGAAAAAAAATAGCCAATATCTCGAAATTCCTGTATCGATATTTCGTCAATATCGGCATCGAAAACATACGAAATTCAACGAGACTTGATTGCACTTTTGGATTTTCCAAATTTTTCTTATTAATAGTAAAGTGTCGTTCACTAATCATGTGTGATGTTTTTTAACAGCTTCTTAACCCCTCTCACCCGGTGAAACGTGGTGAGGTTTTAGACTAACCCTCCCTCCCTCTATCCAAAATCATGTTTATTTTTTTTTGGTGGTACATAATAAATATCTTAAAAACTTTTCTGAATATTGTCTTTAAATACGGATATAGTGGCGCGTTGGGCAGTTTACGCGGCGGGCGGAGAAGTAAAGCGTTGCCGGCAACCAGCCCCGGATCTTCAACTTTTTTTAGGTGGGGCAAAAACTGAGAAATGCCGCCCCCGACCCCTTATATTTATTTTTACCTTTATCATCCTATATAATTTCACTAATTGATTAATTTATATCCATTGCTGTTTTTCTGCACGGAAAAGAAAACAGGAACTTTTACAGTATGAAATAGTAACGTGGCGCTTCAAATGCAAAAGTGGAAAAATTACAGTTTTTAAATAGTAAAGTTGACAAATTCTGTAAAACTGTAAATCTTATATTTTAAAATGTAAATGTGTTTTATTTTACAGAAATGTAAAATTTACTATTTGACAACGTAATTTTTCTATTTTTGCGTTCGAAGCGCCGCGTTAATATTTCAAACTATAAAAGTAGTTAAGCCTATTTATTTACAGATAGGTATATAGATATAAAATATAAACGTGTAGGATATATATTTAATACATAGTACAGGATAGGATTCAAAATAAAAATATGTATAGTAAAAATCAAAATCAAATATATTGCATTTGTGAATTGAAATTACAATTTTACTCTTCGAGCTTTTTGTTCAGCAAATAAATCTATGACCTTGTCGTAATTTAACTCATGTGCAATTCGATTTTCTATCGCTAAAATTGCAAGGCTCGATAAGCGTTCCTGGCTCATGGAAGATCGCAAATAATTTTTAATTAGTTTTAGTTTGCTAAAACTTCGCTCACAGCTTGCGGATGTAGTAGGAAGCGTAGAGTAAATTCGCAGGGCAATACAAATATTAGGGAAAGCATCCTGCAAATCATGCGCATAGATCTGTTGCAAGAGATAGAAACCGTTAGCCTTTTCTATATCACCAAATAAAAGCGGACCTTGCTCTTTAAAACGTAAAGTTCCTGGCAAATTCAACGGCGCTTAAATCTCGCTCGTATTTTCGAGCCAGATCTGCTCCATATTTTGCAGTTCTTCAATTGGCATTTTCAAAATATTAGTACCACTAAGAAAGAAAAATTCAAATTCAGCTTGGTGGCACAATCAAACCTCTTTTAATTTCTGATATGATTCTATCAAATACCATCATTATTTCTTTAGAAAATAGTTGAACAGGTTGGAGTGTTTGTAACTCGTCGTCACACATCTCATCGAAATGTTTTTACGTTTCGAATTCGTTTGTTTTGCAAAATAGGGTCAACACCACTTTTTCAGCAACTTCTTCAGCCTCTTTTATCCAATATTCCATTGGATTTTGTCTCATGTTTTGCAAAGTTTTGAGCAGACCATCCATTAGTGCGACGGAACGGGCAAGGATAATATCTTCTTTCTGAATTTCTATATTCACTCGATTTATTTCACGGAGAATATTTGCCCAAATAGTTAAATTAAGAATAAATTTAAAATCCTTAATAGCAGATAAGAGATGACCTGCCTCGTATTTAGCTTCTGGAGCACGAGAAGTTTGCTTAACTTCTTCTAAGGCTTTCGCTATTTCTGGCAAATTATTTAATAGGGCATTCACTGCAACATGTTTCGCCGACCACCTCGTCTGACTACTTCCTTTTAAATTTGTTTTAACGTATTTTTCATAATGTCCCACCTAGTAGTGGAGCCAACAAAAACAATATACTTTTGAATTAGTCCAAATAGGTTAATAGCTTCCTGGCATGAAGAGGCAGAATGAACACCTACAAGATTCAAGGAGTGAGCTAAACACGGTACGAACTCAGCCAACTCATTCCTTTCTGCAATCCTGGCTTGTACTCCTTTATGGATGCTGGCCATATTGGACCCATTATCATAGGATTGGCCTCGACATTGTCCAATATCTAAATCATCAACTGCAATTTTTTCTAAAATCTGTTGACAAATGTCCTCTCCTGTCTTTCCAGCAACTTCTATGAAATCAATGAAACTTTCTTTTATTTCACACGCATCGCCAGTTCTTTTACATATCGAATTACCTGGCTCATTTGTTCTGTATGGGATACGTCTGAGTGCAGTCGAACATTATCGTATAGTATTTGGCTTCTTTGATGTCATTTAAAATGCTATTTTAACTGTTTTGCCATTATGTCAATTATTTCATTCTGTATTGTCTTTGATAAATATGATACTTGTCCCTTTTTAAGTGTTCTAATTGAAACTTAAGAGTCGAATTATGTTTGGCGAGCAGAAATTAAGTTCAAGAAGTTACCTTGACTAGGATGAGGATATTGCGTGATGAGATCGCTTGAGTTTCGTGGCACCCGCGAAAGAAAGGCAGTTTGTAGATAGATACAATACAGCGTCCATAACAACACGCAGGATCTGTCTCCATTTTTCTTTCTCTGAGTGAATTACTCTCTCAATGTCTTGATCAATACCCTGGCATGATTTCATTTGTTGTACCCGTGTTTTCCACTTGATCATACACTCTTTGTGCATTTGAGTTGCCTCGTGTTCGCTTAATCTCTCTGAAACTTTTTCCAATTAATAAACCCTGTAGAACACAATGCAGATGTGGCGGTAGAAGACGGTTTTGATAAATCTTAGCACGCACAAAAACTGCGTTTTGTCTTAGAAAATATAAGCCAAGATCTTTTAACCCTTTCGCAATTAGACAACATCCTGTACCACATAGAAGATGTTAAATGTCTGCCATTGCGTTCAGTAGATCTAAATTCAATGTTTTCGGGTTGATTTTCTGCTAATAATACAGCCTGATTGCTAAAAAAAGACCGTTGTTCGTCTGTCATTTTTCCACCCTGGCCAATTGCCTGGGTCCGTCAAATCAAAACCAGTTTTTTGCAGTTCATCCGAATCCAAATGCGGGGATTTAGACCTTTCGTATTCTGGCTTTGTTTTTTCAAGTTGCTCAGGTTGCTCATCGCACATCGATAAAGATGGTGAAGTTTGCACTGTGAAATCAGATTGTGAAAAATCTTGATTCGTTTGATCGGGCAAAGTGCTAGAAACATTCTCTAACTCAATATCAACTTCGGAAGTTGCAGCAGATACTGACGGGTCACCCCCTCTGCGAAGCCAATTTTTCATATTATCTGCACACTGTTTTCCCTGCAACTCCTTATATTTAGCCTTTTTCCTATATTCCGCTCCCGACAGCTTTTTTCTTGGTGCGCTCATAATTACAACCTGTAAACAAACATAATCAATGGACAATTTCCATGTTGAAAACATTTCAATCTAATAAATATTTTCATTAAACAAATCGACCGGGAAACAAAACCATTGCATGGAACAATTAAATTAAATTAAGGTGTGGTAGGTAAATATGAAGTAAAAAACTGTTGCATGGCAAACCTCTGTGCTCCATGTCGCAGTAATGGCAACTATAAAAACTTTTTTTAAAAAGAATCGTCCGCCCGCGTTCGATTTTCCTCGCGCGGCTGTTGTGTTTAACTAGAACAGAACTTAATCACGGACTATGACTACGCACGGCTCTATGATATCAAGAAACAAAACAAAATACAAAAGCCGCGCGAGAAAAATCGAACGCGGGCGGACGATTCTTTCTTTAAAAGATGACGAATTGACAACGTAAGTTAATGCACGCATTAAATTGAATTTAAAAAAGAAATATAGTAACTTAAAAAGCATAAAATAGTTATGATAAAATACTTACCTAAAAAGCGATCAATAAGCTGTGATAGGTTTATTGATGCGACACTAATGTAATCAGTATTTTTCCTTCGGTTGATCGACAAGTACTAAATAGTAAACATAGAGAAACAACACATACCTATCTTTGAAACAAAACACTGTCGTGGAGAGAGATCGACGAGGGAGTTTTCGAATATAGCTTCATCTCTTTCGCACACACAATTGCCAGGCGTGTGCTGCCGCGATCTGCGATTCCTGCGGGCACGTATTTTGAACTATGCCTACGAGCCTCGCGAAATGTAAGATGTTCGAGTAGCACGTTTTACACCGCGCGCTCTGGGTATCGGTCAAGTTTATATGGCCATGAAATATCTGTACTTGTACTATTATTTATTGTGTGGGCAAGATAAGTATTGATTAATCAAAATCAATTTTAAATTAATACGTATATATATATATATATATATATATATATATATATATATATATATATATATAACGTATTAATTTATGTAGTTCATAAATTCATATATTATCTTATGTAGTTCCTAGTATTCATGTTATAGTACATACTGTGAGTTTTATATTGTTTATATACAATGACGTGTGGCGTCTCATGTAACATGAACTATAAGTTTAAAAGACTCAAGGAACCTTTTATATATTTTTAAATACATAGTTAGTTCGTCTCCTAACTTGTGCCAAAGAGGTCAATAAAGTATTCCTCAATATTAAATGAAATTTGTCACTTATTAATTAAAACTCCTCACCCATATCCTATAAATTACAAATAAATATAGTTTAAAAAAAACTAAAAAACACGCTTTTAAAATACATTAAACTAAAAAGTGAAAAATAATCCTTAATATGAATTCAAAAAAATAATGAACAATGCCGAAAAATACTAGTATTATTGTGGAAAAATCGTGGGTTGCTCTATATACGAAAAATGTGGCACAAAGCGCCCCACGCTTTTTCCATAATAATACTAGTATTTTTCGGCATTGTTCATTATTTTTTTGAATTCATATTAAGGATTATTTTTCATTTTTTAGTTCAGTTGATTGGTAAACATTTGTAATTTTTAACAATACAACAATATTTGAAGCATTAATAATACTTATGACTGTTACTAAATTCTATTACAAAACAGTAATAGAATTTAGTAACAGTAATAAGCCACTTGCTCTCACGCAGACGATACGTGACGAAATTATTCAATCCTGGCGATCCTGATCAGGATAAGAAGATAAACTTATCAAATTATTGTATTGTCATTGCTCCTTCATAAGTATGCAAAGTTTCAAATTAATCAGACTTCTTAAAATTGATGAAAATTAAGCTCAAAAATTCCGTTACATACATAGATACATACAACTCAAAATTATATTAATCCTGGCGGTCCTAATAAGGATAATGGGAAACTGTTATCAAATTATTGTATTGTCATCAGTCCTTGAGATGTGTGCAAAGTTTCAAGTTGATCAGACTTCTAGAAACCGATGAAAATTAATCTCAAAGATTTTGTTACATAGATACATCCCGAGCTAATAAAAGCGTGTTAAAATAAGTAAATGATGAGTTGTCCATTAGTCGGTAAAGTGTGAATTTGGCCGCCCCCTGAACATGCCGCCCGGGGCATAGGCCCCGGCTTGCCCCCCCCTAGATCCGGCGCTGCCGGCAACGGTGAATCACCGAAAATATAAATACACGTTAAGTCTCACTACAGACATTTCATAATTTTTTAAGACCCCTCCCCCCTTTTCGGACCACACATGATTAATGGATGATCTCATATACCCAGATATTATTGTGTTTAGCTGATTGCATGCAATTAATTATAAGAGAATAATACGTAAAAGTGTTCTGACATTTGATAGTACAGTTGACCCCCGGTATTCCGGTCCCTGTCTAATCCGGCACCCCCTTGTAATCCGACATGCCTATCACTGTTGAATGTCGAAACTCAAACATTATTTTGACAAATCTTATTAATGCCTGATTAAACAGATTGCAGCTTGTACGCGACGCACTTTGTTTTGATTTTTATTGCTCGGTTTGAAATTGATTACTATATGCGAAATACATGTGTAGTATAATTTGTAGTTCAGATAGAATCTTATTATTTTGATGTGTAATTTGTCGGATGACAAGGTACTCTTTTCCAAAAAAATCCGGACTATAGGGGGTCTTAGGCAGTACTCTATAATCCGACAAATTCGATAGTCCGACACTGCCCTGCAAAACGTTTGTCGGATTATCGAGGGTCTACTGTATATTGTTTCATTTGCATTTAAGATCACTTTACTTCTGCGTTCTGCGGAGAAGTCGGCTAAAATAACAAAGCTGAAATAAGGACTGTTAGTACTAATATTGTCGTGGTCTGTTCTTAAATAAGAATCCAGTATTGCCAGCAAAAGCAAAGATGCAACAATTATTGCTTTATTGTTAACCTTAACATTGACAAGTATTGTTGTTTTATTATTAATATCACATTTGTTTGTCACAAATTATTATTACCACTATCCGTTACTTAGAAATACGAAGTTAATAGAAATAACTCAAAACAATCAAAATCTTTCAAGAATTATTCTGATTACATTCAGAAAATCAGACCAATCAACATCTACGTAATTTTTTTAGATTCGTCTTTTTTCTCTAATAATAATATAAACGCATGCCTATTTCCCAGCCGGATAGGCAGAGACTATAGATTTCTTCATTGTATGATCTTTGTATATCTCCCTTGCTTCGCTGACATCCATCAATCTTCTCATGCAAGCTCGTCGGTTTCGGGCGCTTAAAATTTGGCCCTTTTTTAAAACGTCACCAATATGGCGTGCATAGAATTTAGTACGACCCTTACCAACCTTTCCACCATACACATTCGCGCCATACATTTATTTTTCAGTCTACCTTCACTTATCCTTTCCATATGATTAAACCACCGCAACATACCTTTTTCTACTCTAGTCACTACATCTTTCTTCAAACCACATCGCTCTCTGACAGCACTGTTCCTACACGTATCTTATATAGACACTCCACATATTACGCAGAGATCGCGTTTCCACCGTATTGATTCTACTTTCATTTTTCTTCCGCCATACTCAACTTTCACTCCTGTACATAAGCGTATGGATCAAGACCCCATTATGGATGGCTAAATAAGCTCGTCGTGAGAAACTTTTACTATTCGTAACAGCAAGCAAGGCCCCGTTCACTTTATTTCCCGCATTAAATACCTCTATTCTGTTTACCATCATTTGTAGTTGGTGCTGTGTTTTATGATGAAGAAATCGGGAGATAGCGTAGGGCATTATATGGGTGCAGAAATATGTTACTTTGCAGATTTGTACACTGTATATGTCAAATAACGTCCTGTCGTCCTAAAGCGTATATTGTCAAATATTCTACCGCCCGTTACTCTTATATGAGGCCTAAATGAAGCACTGAGCATTTAGTACGACAATTTTAAAGTTGTTTGGACTGACGCAATGTTGTAATGCTTAGTGGTTGAAGTGCTGTAATCGATTGTTTTTATGTCATTGTCAGAAATCATAGCGCCTCGCTGATAAGTCGTGTTCCATCTCACCCAAACAGGATCTTAAATGCGTTGGCTGTGTAGCAGGAGTTCCCGTTTTAGAATGGTAAGTGTCCATGTGTACCACCGATGTGGTGTTCAGTGGATGTGGATGGCTGTTATCCTAGCCTAATATCCCAATACTAATTCTAGTCATTCGTTTGAGTGGTTAAAATTAGTAAAAATATTAACATTAGATTCTGAGTAGTAAATGTTGCTAACAGGTCGTATGGATGGAAAATTGTTCAATTATGAATGTTTTAAATTTGAACATTTTTAATGTTTCACGTTGGTCGAGACTTTTAACAGATATCTCAATAAAATCAGCGTATTTTTCAGACATTTTCTTTGTATCGCGACCTTTACATTAAAGAAAAACGTTAATGAGGTGAAGCACGGGTCAGGCAGGTGTTTTAATCAAATTGGAAATTGAATAATATTCAGTTTGCGAACCCACCGCCGACGATATCTCAATAGGTAGTACAGTAGTGAGTTGAATTAGCGATCGATATAATTTATAGGGCGGTAATAAATTGGGCGGCGGACGGGGATGCGGCCGGTTCCGATGATAAGACGAGGCGTGCGGCGGACACCTTCCCGGGCGCCACCTATCGGCGTCTATTGAGACGTCCATTCCTTCGACATTAATGGATTTATTTATTGACAAAATTTAAATACTCAATATATTAATTTTAATTATTTATTCTGCGTAAAGTTAGACTTCATAATAATCATTGTATGTACATTCCAGTTCACTCTAAGAGAAATAATTTTCGAAATTATATATTGAAAGTGGAATTTTTGAAGTATATTTCAAAAGAAATGCAGGGGCGTAGGTAAGCAGTCTTCGACTTAAAATTACAATGCTAAACATATGAAAAACATAATCATAAAAATTATAGTTTACATTACGACACTAAAAGAATAAGTTTCAGTGAAACTTTGTCGTTAACAAAATTGTTTTACTTAAATCATTAAGTACGAACACGTCTGTATATGCGGCGATGGTGAATTTTTATTATTTTATTAAAATTCGTCTTTATTTCATTATACAAAACTATCTTTATTTCATTACGCCATTATATTATGAATTTAATATTCGTTCAGAAGGCAATTAATCTTCAAGGAGAATGAGCGAAAAAATTAACGGTAGCTCTTTTGTAATTAAATCGTAGATAATTATAATCATAAATAAAATTACCACAGCTAGAAACAACCCAGTAATACATCGAGCTGCGGTTATGTCTATGGATATTTATTCTCAAAATTATAATTACAGTACTCTTTTAACAAGTAATTGCATAACAATTACTTGTTAAAAGTTTTTTTTACCTACTGAATAAGAAAATTAAAAAGAAAAGTTAATTCATTATTAATAAATTACCCCGTGTTTCACACGACTTTCTTTAGCTATTGCGTATCATGAACTCAATAACAAAAAGAATAAAATTAACTTTCATTACTTAATAAAAACAAAAATCAGCACCATAACAATGTCCATTAACTAGGTATAACATAATACATATTTTTTTTCCGAATTTTAAAACATATTTCTTTAATAATTTCAAGAAAGTCCTTGTTCAAATATAAAAATTAATATATGTAGTCAGTTTTAAATTAATATTATACACATTCGCCACAAGTTGTGAAACGGCCGATTTCAAAAATTAATTATTTAAAAAATTTCAGAATATGGAAAAAATGGGTGTGTGTACTTATGACGCGCGTGAGAAGTTATACTTCTTTGGCATCATTAATAAATAGTTTTTAATTGCATTCAAATAATTAATTATCATAATTATTAACTAATTCGTAAATAATTAATTAGGTTAATTAATTTAATAATGAATTAAAAAATTAAATTTAAGTTTTTTTAAAATATTTATTATTTTCTTAATTTAATATTCTTTTTCATTTTTATCAATAAGTTTTCGTAAATTTGTTCATTTCTTTTTATAAATATTTATTATTTATTCAATTTAATAATAAATATTAAAAAACTAATATTTTAATTTGATGTTCGATTTTAATATTTTTCACACATTTTTTATTAAATGAGTTTATTAAATTTATTTCTTTATTTTGTAAATATGAAATAATCAATAATTAGGTTTTTGAAAAAATTTTTTTGAAAATGGAAAGATCATATATAAGTTTTATAACAAAACAATTTTAATTTTTTTTTTCTGCAATTAAAAAGCTATATCAAAAATAAAATAATTTTTGAATCCAGTACCGAAGACGCGCCGACAACCCCGAACAAATCCGAGCGTGTGACGTCATAATGTTAGTTGTCACTGTAGTAGTATACGGAGATAATAAGTGCTTTTGAGTTTTGATTTATTTTATTCTGTCATTGTGAAATACTCAAAATATATAAAAATGTCAAATCTCAAAGTTACCGCTTCTATTGAGGTTGTAGTATTTGTACCATTATGTACAAATACTACAAAGACAACTCTGGAAAAATGTTTTAAATGTTCCTCAAGACGAGAAACGTCGAAAAATGGTTTCAAGCAGTGCCCGAGATAATCCTAAAACAAAATCGAACTTTTTGTTGTGAAGATCACTTTGATGTAAGTATTTCATATTCATATTGTCATTAGTTACTTATAATAGCTGTAAACGCCACTGTTATGGAATTGCTATAACATTATGACGTCACAAGTATGGTGGCCAATCGTGGCGCGTTCAGTCACGTGATTTTTTAAATTTTATCAATTTTAATCGCTTATAATTAATTGAAAAATTTTTTTCAAATAACATGTCAATAAATAAAATTAGTAATTGTTTTAAAATACATAAAAAAAATAAATATTTTTTTTTTTCAAATTCCCAATTAACATTTAGTATTAATAATTTAATAACATATAGTATTCATTACATTAAATAATAATATTTTAAATTATCATTTCTGTTTTGTTGGTAGCTTGATTGGTAGTTGGTTGGTAGCGGCCAGCTTCAACCTGTTAATTTTGTGTTACACTGATGCGCGCGCATTTAAAATTTCACTCTCATCATTTTTTCATAACGCGCCTAAAGAAGTATAACTTCAAAAGTACTTCAAATACTGAATCAAATGTCAATACAAAAATTATAAACATAAAAAAGAAAAGTCTACATAGGTTTAACAGTGGCCAGAGAAACCTAAAAACACCCATTTTTAGCGGTTTTTGCGATATCATCAAAAAATTATAAATAAAATTTTAATATGTTTTTCATCTTTATGTAGTCCTTATCCATACACATCGTTTGACGTCTCAATTGTTCACTCAGATTTAAAGTTCACGGCACGAAAGCGTATTCGCACTTTTGTTGGAAATGAGGCTTTTACTGTGGTGATCAAAAAAAATATTTTCAATGTTAAAATAATTGTTATACAAAACGTATGAATTTCCTAATGTCTGCTTTTGGCAGTATTATTTTTAATACGAATATTAAAGTCATGGGTAGTATTAACTTTTCCCTTCTTACTGCAGCAATACATTTATTTCTTTGGGTTGTTTGCCGTTTAGCAACCGCAAATTTATAAAACTTTCATTTACCTATATAGTAAGTATTTTTGTAGTTAATCAAAGAGCAACCTGGTGGTTCATTTTTTTATTTTATTTTTAAGTTTTAATTTTAGAAAACGCACGTGTATTCGATTGCCCAAAAGTTTCAAACAGCCTCCTAAAACGCCTAAATTATCCGCTTCGAACGCGCTGGCGTCGATTTGGTTCTCCCCAACTACGAATTCCCACGGAACGGATATCCGCGGCATGATTTAAGAGCAAAATACCACATGGCATAATGCTATGGAAACAGCCAACCTAAACTAGTCTCATAGTTTTTACATTTAACAAACTTATCTTTTTAACGGAATTTACAGTTAAGCTTTTTAGTCAATTTACTGATGTGAGGATCTCATGGAAACCTTTTATCTAGATCAACGCCAAAGAATACATAATTACCAAAAAATTCTAATTCTTGGTCCCGTGTTAAAATAGTTCCGAATTTGTGTTTTACATTTGGATTGGAGAACTTTCTACTTTCTGGCCTGCAAGAGGGTACAACAGACGTCAATCCTTAGTCCGTTTCTTTTTATATCCTACTATGTTAACGACTCGTCTATCCTTGTTGGAGATGTTCATAAGGTGTTTGCGTATGATACATCATTGTTATTTAAAACTGTTATATCTAATGTGGAGAAATACTTTACAACAAATTACTCTATTATTAGTGAAAAGGAAACGGTTGAAAAAGATTTTAGTTAAATTTTGACTATATCTAAATTACCTTGTGGAATAAGAAACAGGACATATTTTTTATTTATTTATCTACACTAATTTATGAATTGTAGTAATGATATTTATGTAATATTAAAAAATATTCCGTGGAATATTTTCTTTATCTGAAATTAATTATCTGAAAAAAAGTCTTCCGTGGCGCACCTAATCTATATTATTATACTTATAATTTTTAAATTTCTACTGTGACTATCTGTCGATAAAGTGTTTTTTTGTTCATTTATTCGATTTTATCTTCAAAAATTTCCGAAAAGAATAAACGGATTGTAATGAAATTGTTGAAATTACAAGACACCCGTTCTTTATTTGTTCTTTTAATTAATATTATGATTTTGTTTTTAATTAATATTATGATTTTGTCTTGTTATTTAAAATTTATTTAAAAAAAAAAAAATTAACTTGTCAGTTTGTTTAAAAATGTCAAATTGTGTATGACATCTCTTTGTCTGGTTTATTTAATAAAAGATAATTAAATAAAACTGCGCTAAAGATATTAATTTCAATAGGTTATGGGCCCAGGCTTTGAATAAGAAAAAGATTAATATGACTTCAACAGTGAGTGCTACGAGATTTGAGCTTTTGAATAAAGATAATTATGAAGCCTGGAAGATTCATGTAGAGGCATTATTAATAAAAATGATTTGTGGGAATATGTGAATGGTGATAAATTGATTCCTGCTGTTGAAGATAACCAGAAGAGTATTGATGCAAGGAATGCTTGGATTAAAACTGATCGTAAAGCTAAATCAGAAGTGATATTAGCGATTAGTTCAACGGAATTGCAGCATGTTCGAGGATGTAATACTTCGTGAGGTTTGGCAAAACTTGCTTCAGTTTATGCATCTAAAGGACCTGCAAGAAAAGCTTTATTACTCAAACAACTTATGCTTCACAAGATGTCTGAAGGTGGTGATGTCAGGGATCATGTAAATAAATTTTCTGATATAGTTGATCGACTTGGAGCTATGGACATTCAAGTGAACAAGGATTTACTATCTATAATGTTATTATTTAGCCTCCCAGATAGCTATGAAGGTTTTAAATGTGCAATTGAATCGCGTGATGAACTATTGAGGTTGAAGCTCTCAAAGTAAAAATACTTGAGAAGAGTGAAGTAGGCTCAAATTCAGTGGTTGAGTTAGCTGGAAGTGTGAGAACTGAAAATCAGAAGAGTTATAAATATGAATTTAATGGGTATTGTTTTAAATGTGGGAAACAAGGACATAAGTCTCCTGAATGTCCAACACAATCCAAACCAAACAAACCAAATTTCAGAAGAAATGGACCAGATAAGCAGAATAAACAATACAGACAAGAAAAACAATGTGCTCAAGCAGATGATGATACTTTTGCAGTATATAATACTGAATTTGCTAGTATTATTCCAAGTAGTCGACCTTGGATACTTGACAGTGGCTGTACTACACATTTATGTGGTGATAAGCAATTATTTAAGTCTTTTAATGAAGAAACTAATGGAAGAATCAATTTGGCTAGTCAAGCTAGCAGTGAAATCAAAGGAAAGGGAACTGTTAATTTATTAGTTAGCAATGGTAAACAGCTGAGGTCAGTAGGTTTTTCAAATACATTATTTGTACCAGATCTTAGATCAAACTTAGTTTCAGTTGCTAAAATTACTAATAAGGATTGTGAAGTTTTATTTCGTAAAGATTCAGCGATGATTATGGATTCGACTGGAAATATTAAATTTGTAGCTGAAAGGCGTGGTGATCTCTATTATTTGCAAGAAGGAAACGAAGAAGCTGATATTGTTGAAGATAAAACTAATTCAGAATTTTAATGTGGCATTGTCGTATGGGCCATCTGAATGCTAATGATTTAGTTCGGGTTATTAATCAGAATACTACAAGTAAAATAACCTCTGAACAATTGACATGTTTGTCAAAATGTGAAGTATGTTTACGAGGCAAGATGACAAGGTTACCGTTTTAGCAAGTGAACGGCAAAGTGAAGAAACTCTTGAAATAGTACATACAGATATTGTTGGACCGTTCAAGACTCAATCAGTAAACGGAGCAAGATACTTTATTACATTCATTGATGATCGATCTCGTTGGTGTGAAGTATACTTTCTTAAACAAAGAGTGGTGCACTAGAAGCATTCAAGATGTATCAAACTCAAGCAGAACGTGTTACAGGGAAGAAGATCAAATATCTTCAAAGTGACAATGGTAAAGAGTATTGTAATGCTGAGATGGATAATTTCCTGCGTAATCAAGGTATTCAGCGTCGATTAAGTGTTGTAAGAACACCTCAGCAAAATGGTGTTGCTGAACGTTTTAATCGTACGATAGTAGAAATGGCACGTTGTCTGTTACTTCAGTCAAGTTTATCAGACATGTTTTGGGCTGATGCTGTAGCTACAGCATGTCACTTAAGAAATAGATGTCCTTCAAGAAGTATCAATGGGGATACTCCTTATCAGAGATGGTTCAACAGAGACAAAATGTCTTTAAATTATTTGCGAGCATTTGGATCAACTGTTTATGTTCTTGATAAAAATCCAGCAAAAGGTAAATTATCTGATAGATCAATGAAGGGAATCTTTGTAGGTTATCCACGTGAAACAAAAGGATATAGAATTTGGTTATCAGAGAGTAGAAAATTTATTGTTGCTCGTGATGTAAAATTTATTGAAGATAATGTTACTACTATTTTAAAAAATCAAAAGATTGAACAGTTGATTATTAATGATTATGAAAATGAAAATAAACCATGGGTTGAATTGATAACAGGATTTGGAAATAATAATGAGATAGAAGCTCAAGCAGAAATACCAGGAGATTTAGAAGATAATGAAGAAAATGAAAAGTCATCAGGTGTTCAATCATCTATTCATGAAACTCCAAGAAGAGAGTCAAGAGAAGAAGCTAAAGAAGAAAAACGAGGACCTGGAAGACCAAAATTAATTAAAACAGGTTTGAGAGGTCGTCCCAGAAAATTATTTTCAAAAGTTAATAATTGTGAAGTTCAAGAAAGGATTGATTGTAATTTTAATGAAGATAATAATATATTTGTTGGAATAACTGAAGTTCAATTAGATGATGCTATGAATTCTCAAGAGAGTACTGATTGGAAAAGAGCAATTCAATCTGAAGTTATGAGTTTATTAAAAAATGATACCTGGGATATTGTTAAATTACCTGAAGGTCAAAGTGTTGTTGGAAGTCGAATGATTTTAACAAATAAATTTGGATCAGATGGATTAATTGAAAAAAGAAAAGCTCGTATTGTAGCAAAAGGTTATAGTCAGAAATATGGCATTGACTATAATCAAACTTTTGCCCTGTTGCAAGAATGGAATCAGTGAGACTTTTATTTGCATTGTCTGCGGAGTTAAATCTGGAAATTAGACAATTTGATGTTGTGACTGCTTACCTAAATGGAACATTAGATGAAACAGTTTTATGGAAATTCCGGAAATGCTTTATCAAATTTTAACATGGATTATTGATGATAATCAAGTGACTGAGGATTTAAAATTAAAGCTATAAAAATGTTGAAATGTATTGAGGAAGGGGTGATATTTGTAGATTAAAAAGGCTCTTTATGGTCTCAAGCAAGCTGCTCGACAATGGAATGAAAAATTATCAAGAAAATTGGAAAGTATTGGACTCAAATCAACAAAAGCAGAGAGTTGTTTGTATTATGCTAAACGTGGTAAAGATATTTTATTATTATTAATTTATGTTGATGATTTTTTGGTTGCATCCTCAGACATATGTTGGATTGATGAAATAAAATGTAAACTTCAAGATGATTTTGAGATTAAAGATTTAGGTAATGCAAAACAATGTTTGGGATTAGAGATAAATCAAACTAATGAATATATCTTTATTAATCAATCAAGATATATTATTAATTTACTTAAAAAATATGAAATGAGTGAATGTAATCCAGTCAAAACACCAGGAGAAATACAAAAGAAGAAGACAAATTATTTAATAAACAAAGAAGAAATAGATAATAGATTTTATAGAGAAGTTATTGGAGCATTGATGTATCTGGTGGTTGGAACTAGACCAGATATTGCTAATACTGTTTCAAGACTAGCTCAATTTGTAAATGAACCATGTCAGCAAGATTGGTTAGCAGTTAAAAGGATTTTGAGGTATTTAGCTGGTACTTTAAAACTTGGAATATTTTATACAAAAAGGATAAATCTATGATTATTGTGATGCTGATTGGGAGGTTGTCTTGAAGATCGTCGATCATATTCTGGATATGTATTTATATTAGCAGGGGGTGCTGTAAGCTGGAAATCACAGAAACAACGAACTGTAGCTCTTTCATCTACTGAATCAGAGTATGTTAGTTTATCAGAAGCTGTGAAAGAATTAATATATTTAAGAGGATTATTAATTGAAATTGAACAAGAAAAGTTTTCAAATATTGAATTATTTATTGATAATTGTGGAGCTGAACAACTGGCTTCTAATCCTGTTTATCATGCACGCACAAAGCATATTGATATTCGTCATCACTTTATTAGAGATGTAGTTGAAAAAGGAATTGTAAAATTACATCATGTATCTACAAGTGAAATGATTGCAGATATTTTAACAAAGGCACTTCCAAGAGAATTACATGATAAATGCATTCAAGGATTAGGACTTAAAATTATTTAAATTATAATTATAACGTATGTCTTGAGGGGGTGTGTTGAAATTACAAGACACCCGTTCTTTATTTGTTCTTTTAATTAATATTATGATTTTGTTTTTAATTAATATTATGATTTTGTCTTGTTATTTAAAATTTATTTAAAAAAAAAAAAAAATAACTTGTCAGTTTGTTTAAAAATGTCAAATTGTGTATGACATCTCTTTGTCTGGTTTATTTAATAAAAGATAATTAAATAAAACTGCGCTAAAGATATTAATTTCAAAAGAAATTTTGAATAGGGATAAACTACCTTTAACGAATGTGTGTTTTGTTCGTTTTTTTGCGTGTTTAAGCCAATATCCGGATCGTTTTTGATAAAATTTTGGTTATAAATATAGTTTTGATAAGAGTGTTTGTTCCGGTTTCGTCCAAACAGGAACCGTGACCTGTAAAGGAATCAAAATCGGAAGTAGGACGGGGAGTAGAACCGAGAGTGGAGATTAGGAGGGATCGAAATCGAGAACGGGGCCAAGGCCGAAATAGAGTGTGGGACTAAATTTAAAATCAAGAGCGTGGCCAGAATCGAAATGAGCAGTATCGACATTAGAATTGAGAACGCGATCGGGACGGACAGCGGGACGTGAATCAGAATCTACTTAAATTGAGATCGAGTTCGGAATCAAAAGCGGAATCGCAGTTGAAATCGAGAGTGAGACAAAATGGTACCGAAAGCGGGACCAGGATCAGAATTGAGAACGGGTTAGCTTTCGGGATCATGACTAAAGGCGGGATGAGTCGATATACAAGATGAAGGATTCTATTTCATGTCTACGCGGGAGGAGTCGGGGGAGAAAGCTAGCTTTATATATTTAGCAAAATATTGCTATTTCATGTGTTCAATAGAAAATGACCATTTTTTCGTGATTTTTATTTGTTGAATGAAGACACTCTGTCCTTATTTTAGCACTCTGTATACAACAAATGGTCTCGTTTGATTCATTCACTAACGCATTGTCCTTCTAGTTGTTTACATGTTATATAGTAGGCAACGATTGCAAATATTTCTCGAAATTCAACTCCAAGGAATACAAAGAGGTGACAAAATGTACATGGGAAATAATACTTCACTGGCAATTTTCACATTACACTTTACATAAGTACCCTTGGACTAAATTAATAAACGCTTGTTTCGGCGTTTTTCCTATTCAAACCCCTCAGAGCTTGAATTTGAAAAATCTTCCGTTAGGGAGAAACGAGGCATATGTTTGTATCGGTATGTATTAATATTATTTTAGTTAAATGCACTTGAAATTTGTTTAATGTCTGTTGACATAATGACGAATACGTATTTGAAATTAAACATCTAAGTAGATCAAAAGAGTTGCAAAGTTTTATTGGAAAACATCTTACTTTTATGGTGAAGAGTGAAGATAATACGCTCTAATATACAAATATGAAATGGTAGAAAAAGGACTACTTGTTTTTTGTTTTCTTCGGTTAACATCGAACTTCATATGCATGCAAAGTTATCAGATCTCGAACTTGCTCAAGATCATGTTTTTGAACTTTATAACTTTATAGCCGTGACGGAGTTTCGGAAACAATTTCAATTTCAAAGTTGTCCCTGTCAACATGCGTAAGATTGTTTTTTGTATCGTTTTATTCTCAATAATATAACACGGGTATTATTTCATCGTTTTCATTTTAACTGAATTACAATTGAATCTATAACTATTTTAAAGTATCGATAAATGGTTTTTGATAAGTACTTTTTTAACTATTTTTTTTGTGTTATCATATATCATATATTTTAGTGATTTAGTATTTACAGTGAAGTTTTACTAGCATTTTTGTTTTCTTTGAAATAGCATTATTTACTTCTAACTAAATGTACTGATTAGTATTTTGAAACTTCTTGATGCCATTTTGAATTTAAGTGCGTATCTTAACTAAAAAGTAAGTTTTCACTTTCTACTTAAATTTTTATTTTCCTTTTCTATCTGTTCGGCATTATCTTAATTTCTATCATATTTACCATAAAAATTCCTCAATGTACAATATTTTCCTTTAGATATTTCTATGTATTATTGTATCTTTATTGATTTCAATTCAGATAACCGCTCAACCGGTGTGCCGCGTTTTCATTTTTGGCAATGTCCTTTGAAAGGTCGAAAATACATATCAGATTCACTGACCTCAGCATATATAAAATAATAACTGTTCTACACAACTACACCCAATTATTATATTATTAATATGAGTCTATTCGTTTACTTGTAATACACTTTATTTGTCACAAAACCTCGATAATAATGCAACCGTGAATTTCTCAATGGTTATATAATTTGAATTCTGTGGTCGGTGACGGAATGCCATAATAATAGAGTATTAACACAATATACAGCCAATTTTATCGGATACTCAAGGAAATGTAATATTGTCTTACATATTATTGGAAGACTGGATCGAGTGCGAATCGGAGCAGTGCTATTTAACGTCGCTTTATTGCCAAACGGCTTACGTAAATGTAACACGTTTTCCGCATTCGGTATTTTACGTCGTGTCTTTAAAACAGAAGATATTGCGGGTCGGTTTCCAAAAAAATGTAAAAAAAAAATCAAGCCTACGGTTATATTTTAAAAAAGCATTTTTAGAACAATGTGTTGACAAATTTTAGAAAAAATGGATTTTAGGAGATTGAAGGTGATTAATAATTGTAGGATCGTCACAGTAAATTAACAGGGTTAAAATTTGAAATTGAGTCATTTTTTTAACTCGAATCCGTTATGAATTCGATACATTGGGATTGCGTACTGTTTACATTTGCGGGAATTTCAGACAATAGCATTAGTAGTCTTTTAATCATTCGCGCAAACAATAAATCATTTTTAACAATAGATTTGATTGTGCATCTAATTTGTTTTCATTTTCTATGAATGTGAAATTACAGACTATTTCATTATGTCTATTTTGTAGAATTGTGATGTATAGGCTGTATTAAACGCAGGTTGTCTGGTTGTTCTGGAGGTTCTTTAAATTTTTTTTTGTAATTTCCATTTATATCGTAAATAAATATGTTTCCTTTTCTAACAAATTTAAAGACAGTTTTTAATACGAAAAGTTAGAATATATAGTCATTGCTACTTTTCAAATTAAAGTTTTTAAGACTTGAATCCGATTTTTTTACGGAAATGCAGTTTCAGAATCGCAAAATCGCTATCTAAATGTTTTTCATATTATTATTACATAAAAATTAAGGTTATAAAAAATAATTCTTGGTTCAGAAAATTCATGAGTATTGCTACACGTTCCTACATTATGGGATTGCTTATAAATTCACAACATTTATTTTGCATTTAAAAATTGCATTAATTTGATAGCAATACGCCGGATAAAGGACCAGCAGGGCTAGATAAGTGGCTTTCTGTTGTTGTAAACGCTCGTGGAATAGAAAACTAAATGTGTGGGATTGACGTTAGCTGACGAAAGGGCAAACGTTAGCTAACGTCAATCCCACACATTTAGTTTTCTATTCTACGAGCGTTTAAGACATTAGAAAGGCACTTGTCTAGCCCTGCTGTGTCCAAGCTAAGAAAAAAATGAGAATGGAAGGAGGTATAAACACAAAATAGGTATACTTATTTTGTGTAACTTAAATGAAAGAGTACCACCTTATTACACTGTGACTAATATTTAAGAACTGTCATTTTATATGATATGTCGAATTATCTTTAAGTTACAGCAAGCCTACACAAGTGGCTTTTTGTAGTCGTAAATGTTCGTAGAATAGAATGGTAAATGTACGGGATTGACGTTAGCTAATGAAATGTCACGTGGTCTAGAGAATCCAATTTTGAATTTGCTAAACGAATTTTGGACACGTTAAAGTGTTATTGTTCGTTGAAATTGAAACGATTTACCGCTTGTCTCGCCTTGCTGATTGTGTAATTTTTTTTAAGGGGCCTGTATTGTCACGTTACCAACTCCGTAAACGCCAAATTTTCTGTATAGAGAAAATACAAACTTATATATGACTATGGATAGTTCCGCCTTCAGGCCCACCGCACGTCCATGAAGTTTTACGTTTTACGTTGACTCACAACTTCGACATAATCGTGTCTTCCGATCACGAACGGAGATTAGTGACCAGTGCTATTATTGTCGTACAAATGAAACAGTGAAGCTTGTGTTGCGGAAATCGACAAAATAATAAGAGGGACAACTAAATAAAGTGCTAGAATGTACATATTTCGTCGATTATAATAAAAACATCATAGCAAAGGTGATTATCGGATTCTAATTGTAGAAAGGATATTACATATAAATTTACATATACAAATGAAGTTAAATGTCTGTCTGTGATTTCAAAACATCTACGTTTTATCAAGTATATAAAGTTATTTATATGTGTCAAGCACTCATAAAATCTTTTCAAAATGTTTTGTACCTCTGTCTGCCTATTTGTTTCTTCTAGGTATCTTCGGAACGACAGAATTGACCAGTTGAGATTTTCACTGGAAGGTAGAGATAAGGTGGTATTTAGGCACCTTTTATCCCGAAAATTTAGGATTCTTGAATGAAAATTGAAAAATAATTACTTAAAAAATGCAATAACTATCGGAATTGAATCAAGGTGGTGAAAGTGAAAGGTGGAACCAGGATTGAGATTGAGACCAGAACCAGAATTATCGAAATCGAGGACGAAAAGCGGAATTGGTATTATGATGGGCACATGTCAATAGTTAATATAAATGATATAAAAATTCATTGCATATTCACACGCGCTCAATCGTGAGAGAATGCTATCTACAATAAAAATTAGTGATGGGCTTTAGGGTTTCCCGAGAGTCACTAAGAACCTTTATGTTTTAACCGATTTCAATACATGAATTTTATTTGAAATTCAACATAAAAGTGTAAAGGAAAACAGTGGAAGGTATACAAGGTACATTTTAGGGATCCATGAGATAACTTTATGATTTGAGTGATTTTCCTAACATTTTGTATGTACACAGTTGGAAGTCAAAGGAAGGATATACGATACTTTTTAAGGGTTTCGTGAATATAGTTAAGACCCTTGCAATTTCACCAATTTCATTAAAATCTTGTATGGAGATAGTTGGAAGTCAACGGTAAAACATATGATACATTTTTAGGGTCCGTGAGAATAACTAAAATTGATATAATCGGAGTTAGTAAATCGTAAAATGTATATCGATCACAAAATTGGACAAAAAAAAAAAAATGTACTTAGATGGATGTACAAAGAGTCGCTACAGATTTATTAGTGGTATAGATATTTATGCTACGATGATCTTATAACGGCCCTAACGATTTTGATGAGAACTTTCATTTTGATAAAGGTTTCCATTTCGCTTATATTTCCACGTCAAATTAAAAAGCAGTCGAACCAAGTGCGTTGGTCAGATACTCAGTTTTTATTAGAAGAAATGATGTTTGTGACACGATAAGAAATAACAGAAGATCAGATGTATAAAAAATGAAAAATAAACCCACATAAATGGAAAAATCACAATAAGCGTGAGAAGCTTTACATCCATGCGGGTGAAGCCGTGAGCGAAAAGTTAGTATATTTAGTAAAAAAATGATTAGATTGACAACAGCGATCCGATATATATTATACATATAAGCTATTCAATCGTGAGAAATAAGATATATTTTTTTCAAAAATTATTTTTTCATCGCCAAACTTACTACGGTAATAATCATTTCAATATATCTTAGCTCCAAATCATAGAAACGAATTATTAAATTAGTCGAACTGGAAAGAACCACAATTAAATGATTTTTTTGTTCTTATATTAATGAACTTTAATTTGTTGAGTAACTTATCAATGTTTTCTACCTAAAATAATTGCAAAATTATATACACTATCAAATATATACCATACAAGATAGTGTGGCAGATTTTTAATACAGCCTCCGCAATATCTTTTCTGAATTTGTTACGAGCTTATAACGCAGTTGAAAAGTTCAATGTTATTGATACTTAATCCGAGACTGAGAAGTACTGCAGATATGAGATGCATTGCTTGTCTATTGGTGATTTGTATACATTCTAATGTCGAAACAATGTCAGGTGTATATTATTTTACATTTATTTTAATAGCCTTTTCTGTGTTTTACAAAACATAGAACTACCTATTTTACCAATATTAGGCAAATTATTTTTTTTAATGCTGAATACCTTGTAAACTATCAATTGTATCGCGTCGATGCAAAGGATCTTTTTGGTAGAAAATTGAATGTCCTACAAATTTGTCATTTACATTTTTTCTGTTGGTCTTTTTGTTTATGATATAATGACAGCAAAACAAAAATTAAAAAAAAATAATGTATACGTAGTCGTAACTCATATTGGCGACGTAAGCCAGTGTGAGTTACGGTTAGGCCGCAATGGAAACTTTTGTAGAGCATTTAATTCTGAGAAAATCCCAACTTTGGGCGAGGTGATAGCGTGAAACTCCGCTGAGTTATATAAGTTTTAAAAAATCCAAGTTTACGTGCATCTCAAATCTTTACAATAGAAAAAGTACTTAGAATTAAAATTAAGAGCCCCGCCTTTAAAGGATTTTTTTCAGCACATAGAATGATATTTTGGTGCGGGAGCTAAAAAAAAATCATCGCTCAAAATAAATCACATATACATCTCATTTTGTTTAACAATTTATTAAAATTTTGAAGGAGTGACATAATCAAATTACTATAGAAATTTTAGAACTTCTGATCAAAAAACTGCAACAAGTACTTTTAACAGTCTATCTAATATACTATGTTAACCTAACACCATCTAAAGAATTATGAAGAGACCGCAATACATCAAAATCTGAGGGCACGAGGTAATAGATAAGTGGTGGATGCATTAACACTTCTCAACCAAATTTTCTTAATGTTTGTTGAGTGGCTAAAAATGTGTGTGGTCTGGCTTTATCATGGTGAAAAATCATACGCTTTCTGTTGATCAATTTCGGCCGTTTTTCGCTATTTCTTGCTTGAGTCTAATCAGCTGTTGGCAGCATAACACCGAATTTATGGTTTTGTCCGGCGGCAAAAGCTTATAATGAATAATAATGCCCTTTCAATCCCACCGTACATTTAGCATTAATTTATTGCGAGTTAATCCGGGTTTCGCTATAGTCTGGGGAGCTTGCTTGCCTTTTGACCATGACCTTTTTCGCACGTTCTTGTCATAGGTAATCCATTTTTCATCACCAGTGATCAATTATTTAAAAAACGGTTTATGTTCATTATGTTTCAATAGAGAGTTGCAAATGAGTACACGATTTCACGATTTATTAGATTTCTTTCTGTGAGCTAGTGTGGGACCCAAGTGTCAAGTTTTTTTATATATTCTGCTTTTTTTAAATGGGTCAAAAGCGTTTTGTGGTTAATCCCCAGTGCTTCAGTTATGTCATAAAAGCTAATATGCTGATCTTACTCCAATTTCTCCAATATGGCATCGAATTTATCTGTAACATGTCGACCAGAGCGAGGTTCATTTTCGATATCAAAACTACCAGACTGAAAACGCTTGCACCAGTGTTTTTGCTACTATTACCGACACTGCATTATATAGTGTCGCATTTTTTCCTTTTTTGTAGTAAAACTTCAAAATGTATCGAATATCTTCTTTAGATTTACTTATTTTGGTGCACAGAAAAACAATAAGAACCGTTTTCCTTTTCATTTCTCTTTTTTGAAATAACATCTATGTATTTAATAGTATAAAAACTAGCCAGATAGAAACAGCACCACAAAAAAGAATTTACTGCAATTTTTTTAATTATGAACTACGAAAAAAATTTTCCCTGATCTAATGTTATTCAAATTATTCTATATAGGTGTCTTCCCTAGAAAAAAAATTGGAAAGCTTTATTTTATTTTTTTTCATTTGGTGCCATTTCATTCCATTTTAGGTTTAATACATTGTTGCTATGTTATCGGTTATCAACAAAAAAACTAAACTACATACAAATGGTACAATTCAAATAAAATACTGAGATATATTTTTCGATATAAAAGATGGACTATTTACATTAAAGACTAAAATAAATTTTGCTGTCTAACAGGTGGCACTATTTAAATAAAACACTAACGTGCAACAAAAGATGTAACCATTTAAATGTAAAAGTGATACTCAAGAAAGCATATAATATGTATCCCGCATGTTTGTGTGGCTTTTAGCAATTTCCGTACTAAAAATTATTTAAATCAGTAAGGGTATAAGAATTCGTAGTAATTTTCACGAAATCCTTAAATGTATCTTATGTACGCGAGGCGCACTATAAGTTTCTGAAACTGGCCACTTACATAAACAATATTAAAAAGTAATTACTACATTTAATAATGGAACTCTTGGGCTGTAGAATACATTTTGTTTCATCTAACTATCAATTGTCTTTACGTTGTGGCGTCATTTTAAAAATTCGTTGTCTTTACGACTATGGATTTAAGACGTGAAAGTTTTCGTAGTAACATTTTCCACGATTTTAAGTGTAATTTGACAGCTCAGCAGAACCTTAATCAACTTCGAACGGCTTTTGGCGATGAAGCATCATAAAAGACGACTATTTATAACTGGTTTGCAGAATACAATTGTGGTCGTGTTAATCTCAGTGACTAATTTCGTGATGGTCGCCCGTCCACCAATGTGAACAACAAAAACATCGATGCTGTGCGCCGTACGATCGAAACAGACTAGCGTGTGATCTATCATGATATTCGGTCATCTCAAGGCATAGGCATGCGTCAACTACAATCAATCCTACACAAATATTTAGATATGAAAAAAGCTGTATGGTCGCGGTGGATCTCACACAATTTGACTGATGTTTGACGGATCGAGTCACTAGGTGCAATGCCACGCTTATCAGATCCAAGGAAAGGGCCTCGAATTTGGTGTGGAACATAGTAACAGGTGACGAAATGTGGATTTATTTCTACGATCCCAAAACAAGGCAACCGTATAGGTCTATCGAGATGAGCCGAAACCAACCAAAGTGGCGTGTGAGCGAATTGCTTCTAACCAGACGATTGCTTCTTTTTTTTTAATAAATATGGACATATGGCTACTGTTGCTTTGGAGAATTGTCCTACCGTGAAAAGTGATTGGTACACGACCATTTTTTTGTCGGAAGTTATTGACTAGCTCCTCAAAAATAGACGTTAATGTCGTATCATCCACGATAGTGCCAGTTCTCACACCGTAGAATTTATGAGTAATGCCAAACAGACAAATATTTTTTTGAAGTAGAAAACGTAGAACTTATGTGCAATCCTGTATAAAGTCCCGATCTGGTGCTTTGTCACGTTTTTTGTTCGCAAAAATTAAGAACTAATTACGCTGTCAACGATATTCATCAAAAGAAGGGGTTGTCGAAAAGTACGAAATACATGTTTCCGAAGTCACCAGGGAGTAGTGGCATAAAGTTTTCAAAATAGGTTTATTTGTATGAAAAAGCGCATTTATACTAACGGAGAATATTTTAAGAAACAATGAATACATTTTTGACCATCCATAGCAATTTTTTCTCATTCATTTCAGAAATTTTCAGTGCGTCCTACGTATACGTATCTTTTCATTAGTTTTCAATTATATTTGTAGTAAATTTAATTTAAATATATTAAATTGTATAAGTTTTTAGTAATTCTTTAGTAATCTTATATTAGATATTATGTACTGCTTAAATTATTTCGAGCTTTTGACGAAGTAATTTTACGAGGTTCTAACGAGTAAAACAAGGACAACATACGCAATGAACTTTACAATGGAAATGTCGAACACAAAAGTGACCTTGTACTTAACTGTATAGTTCATAAATATAAACAGTAATTCAATGATCACAAATACAAACTATCAGGGGGCCAGTTAAAATGCTGCGTGCTCTGCGCCAAAACGCGGAAAAATAATGATCTTAAAAGATGATAAATTGCCTTTTGAGATTAATATCGTAAGGCATCTAATATTGAAGCGGGTCTTTGGGAAATATTTGTTTATAATTTTGTATAAAAAAACTGGGCTATTTGTGTAACGTTCATGATGTAGAAGAAATCGGAATCCTCGTGCTTTCGCGATTGTATGCCGGGTACTGTGTCCATTTTTAAAACGTACGCTTACCATCTGTCCCACTTCACGCCCACGTGATGCTACTAGCTCTCTGCGACTTCCCTGTTTTGGGGGTAACCTCGAACAATTCAGATAAGATAAATATAAAAATATATATTTAACCGTTATCCATCATATTATCCGTACAAATTATTTTTTAAGGGTTTTGTGCATCCGATGAAAATTTGGGACCTTTATATAGGTTCGTTCACCAGTCACAATTTTAGGCGATAACTTTTGAAATTTATTTTATATTCATTTGACGTGATTACGAATGTATATCGTAAGTGAATGAATTACTATTTTGGGGTAGAGTACGATATGAAAAATTTTGAAGAAAATACGGAACATAAAGCCTTATTCATAGTTTAAAGGAAAATCGAAACAATAATACTAATTCTGGAAAGGTTCAAAAGTGTATGAAGGAATGGTGTTTTCTTAGACTTACAAAGTTTGTAAGCTAAAAAAGTAATTTGTATTAAAAGAAGATTGCGTTATATGGGTGCTAGACGTCGTCTCTTACTGTTTTATAAACAGACTAAAATTACTCAACGTGCGTTATAAAAAGCCATATTCGGAGCTTCGCTGCGAAATAAAATTCATAACGAGAAAATCCGCAGAAGAACAAGACTAACTGACGTAGCTCATAGAATCAGCGACCTGAAGTGGCAATGGGCACGCCCCATCGCTCGTAGAACCGATAATTGATGGGGAAGAAACGCTCTCGAGTGACAACCGCGCACTGAAGGCCACAGCGGGGATGACATACCTCACTAAGTGGTCGGTGACCTGGTGAAAGTTGCGAGCGACCACAAACGAATTCCTTTTTTTTATTCATTTTTTATTGGTAACAGCATTGTCCGAAGGAGGACCAAGATCAACATCGGTACGGGATTGAAATCGCGGGCAGCACCAGCGTCGGGATTAAAAGTCGGTGAGAGATCTTTTTTTTTAAATAAAATAAATTAGCTGCAGTATGTATGTTTTCAGTGTAAAAGTATGTGTGCATCTGAGAAGATTTGATTGGCATTGAATCTTAGGCGTACTCCAAAACTATCAGGAAAGGGATAGGGTTTAATACTTAGATTGAGACTGAAGCCGGAAACAAGAGCGAGACCGGGACGGAATCGAGAAACCGGCCGAGATTGCAACCAAGAGCGAGACCGGGACCGGCATGAAGAGCAGGACTAGATTTGGAATAAAGAGCAGGATAGCGATCGTAAAATCAAATAAAAAGCGGGAATCGATCGGAATTGAAATGTTGGTTCTCGATATGGTTGATCGATAGAAGAGATGAAGGATTTTATTTTATGTCCACGCGGGAGCTGCGGACGAAAGTCAGTTTAATATAAATTTTATGCGTATGCGCGTCTGAATATTTTCAATTCTAAATTTTGAATATTTTCAATTCGAAATTTCATATAGGCATTCCTGTGTAATCTTTAAAAGCATTCGTTTAGAATTACGATGGACGTACCGGAAATCGGGTTGCGAGCGTTGTTCCGACTTAGAACACGCGTTATTAGTGGTTCCAAAAAGACTGTAAAAAATAGAAACTCAATGAAATTCAGAGGCTATCACTCGCAGATGTGTGTATTGCTCTCGTGCGGCACAACGATTTCTTCTCTAAAAATGTATACATACGTATGTATCAATAGTTAAGCAGTTAATGCATTTACCCTCCGCTCGAGCCGAGGCGTGCATAGACGAGCTCGTCTGCAATTTCTCGGTTGGCTGGTCCCGCGGGCTGTCCCGGGGCCGCGTTGTGCCATCGCGAGCGAGCGATTTATTACCCCGCATATTCAAGGATCTCCCCTAACATGAATTTTTTTCTGAGAAAATTCTAGAATGAAAACGGTCGGACTAGCTGAAAATATGAAGTCAAGATTGTAAAAATAATTTTCTATAAGATTAGTATTAGAAATAAAAATAAATGGAAATTTAAGTGTTTGTGTTTTGGTGCGAGTATGATTTTTAGGGTTCTTCCTTAGAGATTTTAGGGTTCGCTGAGGGATCCGTAATTAAAACCTCTCTGCACATCTTCTTCCCACTGTTTTATTATTCGATAATAAAACCGGCCAAGTGCCAATTTGACTCACATACCGTGCGTTACTTACTAACAACAACAGAAAATAAAAAAGACCAGTTTTTTTAATACGTTTTTAGAATTGTAAGCGCTCCAAACCTATTAGAACTATATTTTTGAACTCGGAGAGTTTAAAGACAATAAAATCTTCCTTTTGAGCATAAGGAGCTTTTTAAATTTTCGAGTTCAACAATTCATAAACAATATTTAAAACTTAAGGAGCTTAAAAACATATCGATAAATATCATAGCGCAAAGTTTTAGAAATGGCCTGTAGGGTTAACCGTTTTAAAGATTCTTTTTATTATTTATTTTTATAATATCTGACATAATAATACGTATTCTGTGAAAAATGTGAGTGGCTACTTATAACGATTTCAAAGATACGGCTTGTTAAAAGTAGGACAAATAAAGGGACAAACGGATCAACAGAGGATGAAAACACGGCCAGTATTCTCAAAGTGACTTCCCCTCGCGGATTTACCTGTGTGGATATAGAATGTATTCCTTCGTCTTTTGTAATAATCGATCTCGCTATCGATTCCAATGTTGTTCTGATCTCGATACAGCTCCTAATTTTGATCCAGTACCATTGTTGATTTTAATCTTGGTCTCACATTCAATTTCGAGCACCGTCCATTTCCAGCTTTCGAGTCTGATTCTCCTCTCCCTTTTAGTTTTGGTCTTTCAGTTTCGGTCACGGTTCCAATCTGCACGAAGCCGGGACAAATGTTATTATCAAAATAAAATATGTATATTAGCGAAAGAATTTTTTTTAATTGCTGTAGCAGTTCGGTTCAATAGTACAAATACGCGAATGAAGTCGGGGATAAATCGTAGTAGACATAAAAAAAACCCGCGCCTATTCAAACGTAACGTATTACAGATCAATTAAGGACTTCATTTTGAATTCAAGATTTAGAGTTTTGGGGCAACAAACTTTCAGAAGTTGAAATTTTGTACAATAAGATCACATATTTACAATTCGACTAGCCATTAGCGATATAACTAGCGATTCCCAATGTGACAATCTCATCTTGTCATTGAACTCCTTTTTATCCAAGACATGTCCTTAAATTCGAAGTTTTTTATCGAAATATGAAGGCGAATTATTAAAATATTTATAATAGAATGCTCTGAGGAGAAAAAAAGGGACAATTTTTTTTATATATATTTGGTTATTATTTATTGGACAGCCTTTCTTCGTCTATTTCGCAGTTGCATCAACTACGAGTGTTGAAGTAAGTAAATGAACCATTCGTATTCATATAATGTTCTTGTAAATATTACAAAATATTTAGCTGTCTCCTGTGCCATCAACACTACTTACACCTTTTAAATTTTATTCAGGTACTAGTTTCTGCGATTCTTGTCCTGCTCCAGAACCCGGTTCTCATTTCAATTCTGATTTCGATACTGCTCCTTATGTCTATTACAGTCACACTTTTGATTGTGATTTTTGTCCCAGGATCAATTTCAACCTTAATCTCATTCTTGATTTCGATCCTTTCCGGTCACGACTTACGATTGTATTTCGTGCCCCGCTTGAAATTTCTATTTTTTTCACCGGTCACAATCCTATTTTGGTGTTAACAGTTTATTTTTTTCGGAGAGTTTCTTATTAGTGAAGAAATTTTTAGAATCTGTTCAGAAGTTCGGTTTAATATTACATTTGGATCAGTAGTAATGTGCAGATTAAATCAGAAACAAGGCCAGTTTTTTTTTTAGAAATCTTCCTGTTTGCGAATAGAACATGTCGCCGGTTGCATAATAATTGGATAAACGATTTAAGCACGCAAAAAAGACTAACAAAATGTCTACTTATTTTTTATACATCACAGCCCCACTCCCTTCCCTTAGTTGTGAAAGTCGGTTTCACAATTTTTAATAAGCATTATTTATCCCAAATTTTATACCCGACCTTTACTGCACAAAAAAGTTTCATATAAAAGTTGACCTCTTTTTACCTAATAAAAAGCAAATTTCAAAAAATTTACTTTTTAATGGTCGTATTGGGATCCCTATACTGTACAAACTATGACTTGACCAAGTTTTATTTCTATAATCTCGAAGATTTCGTGCTTATGTAGCATTAATTATAGCTTATAGCACGATAATGTAGATTTCTATTGATGGCAGATTTTTTGGAAGCGGTTCAGTAGTTCCAGAAAAACACCGCGACCGCTGTATTTTTTATAGAGAGTTTTAAACATATTCAAATATATAACTAATATTATAATATCGAAAGGAATTTATTAATGACGTATTTCAAGTGCAATTTCATTACCTACGAAATAAAGATATTTTTGATTTGATTTTATTTGATTTGAACTAAAATTAGAAACCACTATCCCATTGATTCTAGTTTACAAAAAATAAAAAGTAACTAATGGACTAAGCGTAGGGGTTGTTCGCTCACATGTCGGCATATTTCTTCATAACGGAAGGTCCGATTCGAATAATTTAAAGAGGAATTGAACATGCACATAACTAACATTGGTTATGGAAGTATTTAGTTGGATGGATTAATACCATGTTACGAACGTGTTGTGTTGGAATGATTAAAAAAAAAGGTTATTGTGGCTTATAATAGTTTATAATTACAGAGCTTTTTTTTGGGTAATGTTGAATACTATAAACACCATTATTTTATGTATCATCATCAACTGTTTTTTGAAGCGCATGCCAAATAATGATTTTTATAGGTAAATTGATGATGTGTTGAGTTATTTTATTGCAATTTTCATAGCGATCTCTAATATCTTTGAAAATAAAATACAACCCATGTTTATTTTAACCATGATAATGTAGATTTTTATAATAAGCAGAATTTTATATTCAGTTTAGTAGCTTTCGGGTTTATTTATTAACAAACAAACAATCGAATAATTTCTCTTCATGATATTAATAAGGTGTCTTGTAAATAATGTCGGTTTTTAATATTCACTTTGTTTATTAAATAAACGTACAAAAAGAAATATATTCAAAGTATAGCCCATCATATTCTATGGTCTTAACCTAACATTCAGCAAGCTCTCTGAGACCTCGGTAACACCATTCCTTGGGCGAAGACGCCAAGAATTGGCGCAGTTTCAACATCTTCTTTGGACTCAAATTATTTCCACGAAAGAATTTAGCCATGGATCTGAATAAATAGTAGTCTGACCTTTTAACATCTGGACTAAAGCCTAGATGTGGTAGGAGATCAACTAACCTTTGCGATCTTATACCGCGGATCTTTCGCAGTATGTGGTCTAGCATTGTTGTGTTGCAACAGCATCCGTTTTTTGTTTACTGAACCTGTATATTTTTGCAACGAGCCTTCATACACACGTGTCAGCTGTTCACTGTATATTAGGGCAGTGATGGTTCAAAAATATGAAATAATTTCAATTATGTATACTAAATATAACATAATATTTAAAGTATGTGAACTAAACCATCATAATTCTATTAGACACGTAATAAAACTTTCAGCTAGAATAGGCCTACCTTCACGACGGGTTCAGATAATTGTCCTGTGTTTAATTACTGATTTTACATGTATGGATTGTTTAGATAAATCCATCCTTCGTTGTAAACATCAATGCATTTAATAAAACAATCATCTTTTGGCAGCGCAAGGAGTTGTTTGCACACTTTTACTCAATGTTTCGCATGAATCTCGTTTAATCCGTGGGCCACTATTTGACAATTTTTATAGGTCTTACTCAATGATTTTAAGTGGCGATGTGTTGTGTTTTTAATAGGTTCAACGGAGCCTGATATAATCGGTCAGTGCTGATTCTAGCTTAGTTCTCTACTGCTTCCTTTGTAGCCTCAATGTCCCTTACAGGTGGGTGATCAGAGGGCAAATGATCTATCAGCATTGCATCTACACAATTAAAACCTTTAAATTAACTATGTGTTGTTCGCTTATTAACTATATTTTTCTTTTAAATTTCAGATGATTTCCTTGCTACCGCGGCTGCTTTAAACTTTTGTTTCCAATAATGTCTTAACACTACACGAATTATTTATAACACTTCACATGTTTTATTAACAAAACGTCTGGCCCTGTCAATTCATACAGACGGTATCATTAAAATAAGGTAAAAGGGTTGTACTCTTAATAAAATAGAGACTTGGTAGCAAGTTATGACATGTATATAAAGAAGTGTATGAAGTTCAGCGTATAGAAGTATTGAATTTTATGAAAATTGACATTACTTATGAGACACCCTCAGTAGTTCAGATTACGATACCCGTTCAAACCCTATTTTAACTTCTATTCTATTATTTTATTTCAATTAAAATACATTTGTCTAATAATAATATATATACAAGTATTGAAACTATCATCCAATTAGTCTTCTGCCTAATACTTATAAAACTTTTTACCACAATATTAGTAAGCAGAATTAGTGGTAGAATCGAAAATTTTCAACCTATACAATAAGTGGAGTTTCTGTCAGGTTTCTCCAATAGACCATATACATGTAATGTAGCAAATAATAGGAAAATACAAGAATTCAATAGACCATTATATGTGGCTATCATCGATTACACTCAATAATTTGATATGATATAATCTGGGAAGCACTGTACAAATGTCAAGTTCACGAAAAGTACAAAAACATTTTGAAAAATATATGCTATGACAGTACCAGTTGTGTGAAGCAAGAGAAATGAAAATCGGAAATGTTAATCTTTCGAGAAGTGAGGCAGGGAGACGCTCTGTCTCCTAAGATTTCCATCACAGTACTGCAAGACTATGATGGAAATCTTGAGGATATGAAATGGGAAAATAAAGGAATTAAGGGAAAAATAAAGAAATGAGTAGCCGTAACCTCAGATTCGCAGATGATGTAGTCCTCTCTGCTGAAACACATCGCACGTAATAATCGCACACAAAATACAGTAGAAGACTAGAAAAAATTACAAACCGATTAAGTGAACAAAGTGAAAAAGGAGGTCTTCTGATAAATAGAGATAAAAAAAACTTATGAGAAACATCTCATACGATAAAACTATATAGAAAAACATTTAAATACGTAAATAAATAATTTTATTTAGGAAAAGAACAGTCATTTGAAGATAGAAACAAAGAAGGAGAGGTAGAACGCCGTATAAATAAAAGCTGAAAAAAATACTGGTCATTCCAAGAAATTATAAAAAGGTACTATCCGCCATTCCTAAACAAAACAGGGACGGATACATACATTTTACTGACTCTCACATATGATTGCCAGAATAGAACCTATAACACTAAAATTGAAACAAAACTAACCAATAGCTAAAAAGCCATGGTAAGAAACCTTTTACAAATAAGAAAAATACACAAAGTAAGAAGCGAATTTATGAGAAAGAAATCAAAAATAATTAACGTTCTACACTACAGTCAAAGGTTAAAATGGCGATGGGCTGGCCATATCGCAAGATACAGCGACAAGCGATGGACAGTAGAAGCGACGAGATGGAAATGACTTAACGAGAAATGACGAAAAGGACGATCTCATAAGTACAGCAGGAAAGGAGTGGATAGGAAGAACTAAAGAGAGAAAAAACCGGATAAAACTGGAGGTGGCCTATACTCAAATAGGCCATACCCAAAGTATAAATTTCATATATATCAGTACATATAGGTAATACTTAGGCGATGGAAAATAAAAAGGCTTTATTATCATTATAACATATTTACGTATTTAGCGCCACGTCATATACTAGAAAAAACACTTATATATATTTAATAGATTTATAACTAGATACAAAAAAATTTGAGTAAATTCTGTACATTGATGATAATTAAAAAATCGAGATAAAAAGATTCCTAACAAGATCCATAACATATTTTTCAATATCAGTTTCTTAATTGCTTTGCTTGATTTAACGTATCAAACAAATTAATTAAGTTGAAGTTTAATATAAAAATAGTTTGTGTCCTGGAGCGATGTATAAAATATTTTTTAATCCGCAGTTAGTAGCTTCTCTTTTAACATATTAGGTCGGGGTAAATTTTTTTCGTATATCATAAGTAAAAATTTGCAGAAAATTTCTTTGGTTGTGCTGTTTGTATCTCTGGCTAGTTAAGATAACAATAAATAGATGACATTAAAAAAAATAAAAAGTATAAACGGTAGTCCGCCATTATTTATTATTTTTCTGTTATCCGAAATGAGTGAATTTAACGAAGAAATTCAATACGTTTTGAAGTTTTATTACAAAAAAGGGAAAAACGCTACAGAAGCTGCGAAAAAAATTTATGACGTTTTAGGATTTAATGCAGTGTCAGGAAGAATAGCACAAAACTGGTTCAAGTGTAATTTTGATGTTAAGGTGAACTTCGTTTTCGTCAACCTGTTACGGATAAAGGCGATGCCATTTTGGAAAAAATGGCATCGATCAGTATATTAGTTCTTACGATATACCTAGAGAGCTGGGGATTGACCATAAAACAGTTTTCACCCATTTGAAAAATCTCGATATGCAAAAAAGATCGATACTTGGATCCCCCACGAGCTTACTGAGAGAAACCTAATGAATTTGTACCCATTTGCGATTCTCTATTGAAACGTAATGAAACAGCCACTTTTGAAAAGATTGAATCACTAGTCATGAAAAATGTACTACCTACTACAAGGACATGTGAAAATGGTTACGGTCAAAAGCTCCACAGATTACAGCTATACCCGGATCAACTCGCAATAAGTTGAAGCTACATGTATGATGGAATTGCAAAGCCATTAATCAATATGAACTTTTACCGTCGGACAAAACCATAAACTCGGATTTCTATCGCCAAAAGCTGATGAGATTTAAGCAAGAAGTAGAGAAAAAACGGCCAGAATTGATCAATAAAAAGAGTAGTTTTTCACTATGATATTGCCAGACCACAAACATGCTTAGCCACTCAGCAAATATTGACAGAGTTTGGTTGGGAAGCGTTAATGCATCCACCATAATAGCCCTGACCTTGCACACACATTTTTACCTATTTCGATCTTTTCAGAACTCTTTAGGTAGTTTTAGTTTAATATCAAGAGAAAACTGTAAAAACTACGTATCGCAGTTTTTTGATCACAAGTCCCAAAAGTAGGTAGAGACATAATTCCATCGTTGTAGAAATTTTGGGATTTGTGATCAAAAAAGTTATTAAACATTTATATATATATTGTAGTAGGAGTAGGTGACATGTGAGGTATCCGGCCTTCATGGTCGCGCGTTCGCGTTCAATTTAAAATTAGAGTAGAATAGAACATTCGAATCCGAGCTCGCGGATAACAATTGAGTAGAACTAGAGAGAAGTACGGAGAAAGGGGGACGAGGGCTGATGCCCGAGTTTACAAGTTTCATAGTGATAAAGAGTGAATTGTTATAATAATTTAATAAGTGAAATCCAGAAAGAATAGAAAGAAATATTGAAGAACTGATCAATAAATACATTGATCTCGAAGGAAAATACTCTTTAATTTCGAATACTCGAATCTTTGGTCTTCTTCTTAAGAGATATACCTCTCGTCGAGTCGTAAAAGCTTTACAATATATATAACAAATAAATGTATTATAACTTTTTCTCCCACCTTATACGTTCCTCGTGAGCATATAGAGATGGCGTTGCAAATCGAGTGCAATTATTATTAGATTTATTATAAAGGCAATAAGTAAGACAACAAAAATATATTTCATATCTATGGTAATAGAACCACGGTCGATGGTTAGTGAAAAATAAATGGTGCAATTAAGCACATAATCCTCGTAGTTTATTATCTATTGTTCGGTACACAAAGGTTTTTTTCAGGCGGTGTGGCGATGAGCTAAACAGCGCAAGATGGCCGCCCGCGGTAGACGGCCTGTAGATAGCGTTTCTGCTGCAGTGGAATGGGATTTAAATTAAAGATCTGTCAAGACACAATTGCGGCGACGCTGTCGCGGCGTTACTCCGATCCTAATGAGAATTACTATTCTGCTGGAATTGGCCGGCGCGCGCTGGATTTTATCGCGTCTCACCAACAACAAAGGAATTCTTCTCTCAGTCATTTATCTGTAATGCTCATCCGGACTGAAGTTCTGCGCCGGCTTCGCTCGACTCGTCGACTTATGTGTGCTCATAGCGAAGATAAAAGTTGGGCCTATGCTTTTTTTAATAGTTTTATGCTCGAGAGCTGAATTCGGGTAATCACAAACGTAGCGAGCTGTTGATTTACATTAATTTTGTTTTGTTTAAAATAAGAAGCAGGCAACATCGATAATTCTGTAATGATGTACTCTTATATGTTACAAAATTTATAAGGGATCAACTTAAAGATTTTTTAAAATTGTAATAGTTAAAGAATAAGAATATAATATTTTATAAGCATGATGAGAGCCAGGCTATATGATGTTTCCGGTGTGTAAAGTGTGAAATGGAAGTATGAAGTTGATGTGGGCTTGTACAGTGGTCAGAAATTGCATTAAAGTGAGCTGTCAGGTTATTTGTGTGTAAACAAAATGTCGTAAACAAATCTAAATATGGACTAGGGTTGCTGCTATGTCGCAAATTGCAGAGATACCAGGAGAAAAAAAAAAACATTTTGTCGATTGTTTATGACCACATTAAAATTAGAGGAATAAATCCGACGAAGAAGCTAATAACGACATTATTTTTTACTGTGTATCATTTCTAATATATTAAATAGATTTGCTGCTACGAGTATGATACGGTTATAAAACCGTATAACCGTCTCCTTGCATAAGCAAGGAGAGTAACAAAAATCAAGAAAAAATTATTCAACGCAACTAATAACGAAGCAACCAACAGTGTATCTATTGCATGACAACATAAATCGGATAAACAAATCTGAACAAACAAAATACTGAGTTGACTAAGAAAGGAATAAGAAATATATTTATATATTTTCAAAAAGAGTGCGTTTAGAAAAAATGTTTAATCTTGTCGAAAAGTGAGTTTTCTACAAAAATTATTTTAATTCTTCAAGAAATATAAGCAATAGCTCATTTGATTTGGACTGACATTAGAAAAACCGTTTCCAGGACTTTTACCGTGAAAATCAATTGAATGTTGCGTATGGCGTATGTTTAAAATAGAAATATAGTAATAGTGATGTCAGAGGACGGTGTAGTTTGAAACAAGATGTAGCGATTAGAGTAGAGAAAGGAATGTTGCTGTGGTTTGGCCATGTATGAATAAAAGTAGGCTGATAAAATAAATTTATAGAGTAAATGTGTGTGTGAGAGGAGGATCGACAGAATTGCCCTAAAAATCCTAGGTCGATCAAATAGGTAAAAAAGGGTAGAGGGTAAAGAAGGGTAAAATTTTAAGCACTCGAAATCGGACCAGCTTGCACGACACGATTGATGGATATCTCTGTAGCAAGAGATGTGTGCCTGTGCCAGGTTCACCATGTGAAAATCTGTATGTAGTCTCTGCCTACCCTCTTGGGAAATAGGCTCCAACAGTTTATTCGAAAACGTCAAATTTATAGTCTCTATATCAACGTTTTCTGAAATAAATGCCCGCGACGGACAAACGGAAATACGCGTGAGTGATCTTACAAAAATAACTTTGTTTGAACTAGGTAGAACCACAAAAAACATGTAAAGCATATTGAATCCGTTTAAAAGGAACATGTACTAATATTAACATGAATGTGAACACGAAGCTTCGAAAAGTGGGGTCAGAAGGGGGATCACAATTAAGCTGACATTTATAGGTCGCGCGCTCAACACGTAATTTTGTATGCCATGGTATTAATTCACGAAAGTTACTGTTTGACAAATACCGACCTACAACTTGGTTCACTGTTGTTTTATAAGTTTCGTGGGTGCCATATTTGAACGTTTAAAAATTCATCCGAAACCTCAATACACAGTGACAAAATTCAATAAAATAGGATTTATACTAATTCATGAATAGTAGAAATATTATTAATTAGTAGAATATATTTATAAAAAGTAAAATTCTTAATAAGTTCTTGGTAAATCTAAATATAAAGATGCCTAGGAAAAAAAGTGTACATAGAACATAAAAAAAGTTAAAAAAAGAAAAAAAAAATTGAAATTTTTACTTTGTACTAATTTTAATTCTAGATTAAGTAATATAAGTAGACCCTTGCAGGGGTTGGGGCCCTTTTTGGTAACTACGTATTAGGACGCTATCTGCTTTAAACGGTTTTCCTTCTTATCATTGGATTTGTCAGACAAAGTTATTCAATACCCAACACAATGAATTTACTATAGTATTGCGACATATACTGAGAAAATACAATAACAATTGTGAGTTCTGGTTGAGAAAGTGCTGTCTGTGACTCACTTTAAACTACCGGCGCACATTGCGAGCACGTATACGAGTAAAGTTTCCTTAAATTAAGCGTACGAGACGAGCGGTACAGTTGGTAGGGTTCTTCTTAAAGTGTGTGCTGTGACCGTTAAAAGCGGTGTAAGCATGCTGACGCTTTATTGATTACTAGTCGTAGTGCGGGGTCCGATCCTGCGTATAGAGAATCCCAATCGAGATTTTGATTTTTATTAAAACCTCAACGCTAAACCTCATCCTGATCACATTGCCTATTTCATGTCCTTTTCCCCACTCATTTTCTTTTTAGCTCTTACTTCCCGCTACCGCCTCCCTCTCCCGTTATTCTCTCACTGTATATTTCCTTCTCTTGCTTTCGTTTCTACCTTACCTGACTCCCTTATACCTTTCCCTCTCCAAACAAACCGAGCAATTAAAAACGAAAATTATGATTTTTTTAATTGTCTAGACATAAAAAGATATCCAAACTGTTTTAGGTAACGATGAGTTTTAAAATTAAATTGTATAGAAATTTACTAATACCTTTACCTAGTAAGGAGGTACATAGATGAACAAATAAATATAGCTATATATTTTATAATATATATATGGACTGGGTATCGTGTTCGGTTCAGTTGAGAGACTTATTTATCTATCTTCTCCTTTATGAAGCATTTAAACTAATATGAGAGAAAAAAAAGAATAAAATGTCAGATATTTAGATATCGCATAATGCAGTCTATAAAATTATATAATTATAATATTAATTATATATTAATAAAATTATAATATTTATTAATGAAAATTGCTTTAAACGCAGTTTTTATTAAACAAATACGGTATATTAGACATTTTATAAAAGTGATTATTAGAAAAGACGTAGGATTTGTAATAAATAGTTATTTTGTATGAAAATACTGATTCCGTACTTCCAACTAAGAAAAATTACATTGTGATAAGACGTTATTTGGTGGATATTCTTACCCGACTCCGACGAAGCCAAAACGAAGGGATGTTATTCAATAAAATTTTGCCCATTCTCTTTTGAATAAAGCGTTTTAGATATCTGTCTTAATTTTTCATATGAAATAAAATCACGAAAATTGTACTCAAACAATTTAGACATTGAAAACTCAGGTATAAAAGTTTTTCAATCCCGCTCGTATGCATTGGGAACGCGCGAGCAGTAATTATTTTTCGTAAAATTTTAAACACCCTATTTTGGTTCGTGGAAAGCTTTGCTAACTGAGAAGCTTATTTAGACGGACGGATTGAGGTACAAGTTGATTATATTATTTAGAGTGGGTAATATTAAATCTGTATATTCTAATCATTGTATAGAGGAAAAATGCAGTTTGACTGTGTGTTAGTTTAGCTTTCATGATATTATATTCTTTCAAGTAACAAGTGTCCATCATTCCACTGCTGAGGTAATTTCACCTAAAAAAACTGTGAGACTGTATTTTCACAACACAATTATTTCAGATTCAGAAACTTGGAAGCGGCATTGGGTGAGCGTGGATAATTTGAAACCCAAATTGTAGGCCATACATTGTAGGTCAGTGTCGATTGGGAGTTACGCATGTAACTTCAGGCTTAATATACTCTCATATAATTCAATTGCACCTATATTGAAAACTCATTTGCATTTGGTCCAAGGTCAGGATTCTAAGCGTTACCCCGGTGTTTTGACACCAAGCTTCTTAATCTCTTGTCCACGATCAGTCTACGGCATGGTTCGGTCTATTTCAATACAATCATATTATAAGCTTATGGAGTCTATATTAGGGAGATAAATATAATTATGATACTATTAATCCCTGTGGCTTATAAGAAACATTAAGAATCTTTTCTACTAATGAAAAATTGAACAGTTACTGGCCGGTAGTCTTAATTACAAGTAACGGATTGGAATCGAGATCTGAGATAGAATGTGTCTGGGAAGCTGCGGGCAAACTGAAATAGTTCGAGCAATTATAGTTTATGAACGATGTAAAGAAGTTGATTTGTTTTAGTTAATATTTAGCGTACATGAGATAAGCGGTTGTGATGTAATCAGTGAAAGACAGAATAATTTTGGCCTCGATTTCCGTTAAATTTAGCCGTAAAGTTTATATGATTTTGTTTTACATATATAGAACGTGTCTACAAAGACTAAAAAGTATCGCGATATATTCCAATATTATGTTCATCTGGTGAACCTTGTGTAGGATATCAAGGTGGCTTTCTACTCTGAAGCCAAAATCCACCTTAGGATATATCTAGTATATAGCTTTCTTTTCTAAACTGAGAATATTCTCTGCTTGCGACAAGAATTTCAATCTCTCGTGTCGATTTCAATAACTCGTTGAGTTTTGTTTTATAAAATACAAGCACGGCCCGACAGACGTTGTTCTGCCCTTTCTTGCGAGTGGCTTACCCGTATAGCTAATGTCCGCAGCTGCGTCAGCATAGACATAGAATTCGTTTTTTTATCTTCTATATCGATCGATGTCAATCTCGAACCCAATTTCGCTTCCGATTCCAATCCCAGTCACACTTTTGATTCTGATTCCGATCTCACAAATTTGGGTTATAAAACAATAGAATATCATCATAGTAAATAAAAACTATATTTGACAGTTCAAAAAAGAAAAGTGTTTTGATCGTCACCAAACTTTACAGGATTACTCGTTAGGTCAATCCAAAGATTTCCTGAAAGTTTCATTGAAATCGATCTAGCCGTTTCGGAGCCTACCCGGAACATACAGACACACTTTCTTTTTTATATATAAGTAGTGTATTACATTATATACAATATTTTTAATCGCAAAAGCTCTGATATCCAAAAAGTGAGAATACTTTTTTAGTAGGTACGGCCCTACCGTCTGATAAAACTTTAATGATTTGTGTTATAACAGCACTTACCAAAATTTTAATCAAGAAAAGTTTAGGTTAGGTGAAATTAAGACGTCGAGTCGACGCATAAAATTCTGAACAAGGTAGAGAATTTGCAGAGTTTCAGATAAACGAAAAAATTACGTTTTACGATCAAAATAAGCCTTAGGAAACGTTTTAAAAATAACTAAAGTTACTCTTTCCTTTCTTCCGTTTCTTGATTACGTTCTTAATTTTTGCCATCTCTCATAGAAATTGTATGTAAATTTAAATAGATTCTATAATTATATATGATCCGTATTAGTGCAGCCTCTTAACGTCCACTATTGGACATAACGTTTTCTACAAGAAATTTTCGGCATAGCATCTTGAGCCGTCTGATGATGCCCGTAACTTTTGCCAGTTCTTCAATCAACCAAGTGCCTGTCAGTCCTTAGCTACGACGTCCAGTTCTTGGTCGTCGCTCGGGGACCTTTTCCCTTCAACGGCTGTCGCTTCGGTCGTCGTGGGTTGCCCTTTGCTTAAAAACTGATTCTGCTGGCTATGTTTAAATATTTTCGCCTTTGGGCACTGAGGTATAATTGAGTTTGAAGATGCCTCGTAATTTTCTGAACGTTGCCCACGCGAGTTGAATACTTTTTGTAACTACTTTATCGAAGTAAAACTTTATCCTAAGTTAAAGTATTTTCCAACAACGTCAACTGGAGAATTTTAAACTATTAATGTAGCGGGTAAAGCGTGGACATTCGACACAATTTTCGTCTTGTTATATTATTTTTTGTAACCCACAACCCATTTGTATATAAGTACGTATTTGTCAAATTGTGTTTACGTGTTCTATATGTATTCTACATTATATACAAATGTTGTTTGTTTTTTTTATTGTATTTCTTTTGAAGTGAAAACTATTGATCCGGACAAATATTTACTTTAGTTGACACAAAGAACAAAATGTATGTCTCAAAAAATAAATATATGTGTTGAATTAATCACATGTGTTAATGTATTTCAGAATGTAAATGTGTTTAGGGTGAGAGGTTATTTTTGTGTGAAAACCTATATTCCCTTTTATTTCCTAAACAGTTTGATCGATTTAGATACGGTTTTTTTGTAAATGGTTTGTGATTTATCGACGATGGTTAGATAGGTGTTATGGTATTAAATTGTCAGAGGGCGCTGCAAAATACATTTTTCGTTCATTAAAATGAGTTTTAGGCCATTCTCTCGGAGACGGTTTAATCGATTTAGGAGTAGTTTTTTGTGAATTGTTTGAAATTTATTTGTACTGACTCCTAAAATCAGTCTGAATGTGACAAACCATCAACGGGCACTGATGCAGTTTTTTGCGAAGTGATTAAGGTTTTGGACTCGTTTGATAGAATAACATCTGTGTGCGAATTGCTGAGGTTCTGATAATTGAGCAGAACAGCCCTGTGGGGTAATCTCCGAAGGTAAATACTCACTAACCGTGCTTGATCTCTTTCATTAGTATTTGATGAGATGCTTCTGTATATAAATTGCTGAGGATCTGATGATAGAGCAACAGAACATCGTCGAAATTTCTATAGAGTTATATAGTTAGTAAATCATGTTTGGGCTCCTTTTTATATCAGTATGGGCATCGGTATTATATAGCATACTTAGGTTCTTAGAGTAATCACTGTGCCATAATAACAGACATATATTAAAGACAAATTTATGGCCTTTTCATCGGCTTCCTTTATTCGTGACTCGCGCAACGAACTTCTCAAACGACTTGGCTCTACCAACGTTATGCTATTAAGTGGACTGCTGAAGAGTAAAGATATTTATATAGCAAAGTAGAGATTCCGTAAAAAAAGGAAGCAAAATTGAGAAAAAAGATGCGGATGAAGGCTTTCATTCACTGTGTTTTTTTTCAAAACCCTTATATACCTTTTCAATGATTTCATTATGGAATAATGCCGAAATATGACTTTGAGTAAGCAAAGGTTTGTCCTGATCCTGATGATATAGCACGGTAGCAGATCCTTTCAACGAAGTTCGTCAATATTGCAATTTATATAGATATCTATTTTGGCATTTCAGTCAATAAGAATAACAAAATTTTCGTAAACCTTGTGCCAATTCTTCTTTTCAAAAGTTATTTTGGAACTTGAGCGTAGTTGACTTGGAATTTACATGATGTCAGAAAATAAAAAAAAAGAAACAAAGAAGTACTTGTTGTGCACAATTTTAATTACTTACTTATTACTTGCTAGCTTTGTATTGTGAACTTCAATGTTGAAGTAATGCATAACACATACATACACAAGCTAAGAATAATTACTGACGTGAATAATTTACAAAAAAACACAGAATGATTAATCGATTTACAATTACAACTTAATAGCTGAGAAATGAAGTACTTGATTGTTTTAATTATCACAATGCAATACTTAATCAAAATTCAAATACTATTTAAAAAAATGTCTTAATGTCACAGGTTGTACCATAACACTTGCATAGTTAACCATATTATAAGAATTCAAATTTTACCACACGTTTCTAAGGCAGTTTCCCTTACGAACAACGAGCAAGAAACTCTTTATAAATCTAAATATAGTATAATATACAATCAAACATATATAGATCTATAATATAAAGAAACGAACCTGCAAGAAGTCGAGCTCGTTACGTGTTGTAAATAATCATTAATTCTATTTTAATAATTACTAATCAAAAATTTTTGTTTAGCAATTATTTTAAATTTGTATTTGAGTAAATCTTGTAAATCTGGGACCTTATTGAAAATGTGCATTTAGAACTTATACGAATTCGTGACTTTATATGGTTGAATAACATAAATTCAGAATTTAATTTCATTTCTTGTATTGAATTTGTGTAGATCATTATTTTTTCTCGTCCATTCCTAAATTTATTCTCAGACGTATTAAATTTTCGTATATAAATTGAGATATGGGAGTTCAGATTTTATTAGTGAGTTTTTCAATATAATAAATAAAAGCATAAAGATACAATTCAGAATATTTAATTCATGTTCACTGAGACATGAGGTTCAGGATGTATAGTTGTTTTTTATGTGACCTCTGACATATAATAGGGTTCAACTTAGGTCTAAATTACCTAACTTTTTTATGAATGAAGACATATGATAAACATTGTACATGATTACAGTGTAATTAATGGGCGTCATCCGACAGCACGTGCCGAGAAAAGATATATAATCAAACTTAATGTTGTACAAAGAGATTAAGGTAGGTACCTGATTTCGAATATTGAATTGGGTTCTCTTTCCCACCTAGATTTGTTCTTGATCTCTCATTTGTGATGAAACCTCGGCAGTAGGCAGTGCAGGCAAATATGTTAGCAGAAATGTTGCGGGCTGAGGCTGCCTTAGCAATGGAACATTATGCACTTCCAAACCGCCGTCTGCGCATCCAGATATCAGACATCCACTTTTGTGGGGGTGAAAAAAAGAGGAACCTAGAGCCACCATAGATACGTGCCACCGATGATAACCGGTATACCAGATTGCACAAATCATATCTCTGAACAAAACATCGCATCTTACCCGTTACTTAGGAGGATCCCACGATAAATACTTATATTGGACAGGAGAAGATTGACTGGTTATAATATTTCTTTGAAAGAAATTCGCCTTTCGCAATATCTGCCCTGACGCTTTTCAAATCAGAAAAGACTACCCACGAATTTTTGTATTTGAAAAAGTGATCTTCGATGTGATACAAATGATATGGTAAATCAAGATAATGAAGGATCGAATGACAGTAACAATTAGATATTCAAAACAGATGCTTTTAAATTTTTCCTTTTTATGATCCTCGAATCGACTGAATCGAATTACAGATGCAAAAAATTCCTTTACTTCTAATAAAAACGAATTATGGTACCATCACAATAACACTACGACATCTTGTTCAGAAGCTGATATATTCCAATTCCAAAAGTTCCTTCATGAATGAGAAATTTCTTGAGTAAAATAAACTATAAACATTTTGATATGGCGTCATCTACATACTTGTGCTATTATAGATTTTAAAACTTTTTCTGCTTATAGAAACCTACTTCATTTCCGAGTAATATAGCCTAAATGTCATTTTGGTAGTAGCCCCGTCCAAATCAGAACCGTGAGCGGTAACAGAATCGATATTGCAAATAAGACGAAGAGCAGAATCGAAAGTCGAGACCGGATGAGGACGGAATCCATAACGGAATCGAGAACGGAACCATGGTTGGAATCGAGTGTGGAATTAAAATTAGAACCAAGACCATGTTCAGAATCGGAATAAGGAACAGTACTGAAGTCAGAAATCAGAGCGGGGCTTCTTAACCCTAATCTAATTAGTCCGAGACCGGATTATGAATTAAAAGCAAGACTGCGATCAAAGTCAAAAGTGAGACAAACCGGTATCGAAATCGGGATTGGGATTGAGATCGTAAACGGTCAATACATAAGATAAAGGAATGTGTAAGAAATCCATGCGGGCGAAGCCGCGGGCAGAAGCTAGTACAATATATAATTCTAGATACATATTTATAATGAGACCTGAATTTTTTTTTAATTTACTAATAAACCGTAAAATATTTCTCAAATTTGGAGAATAATTTGGGGAGAAAAATATGGAGAAAAATAAATATGTTCACAGCGCTATATAAGATTTTTTGTGTATTGACTTTATATAACAATGAAGCGTTGCGTGTGAACACTGCCATTTCATGATTATCCTCTTAAAAGTCGCGTGAGTCATTAACGCAACCAAGAAACAGAGATGGACCAAGGATCAGTGACCGCGGTCTTTCATGCGGATCACAAATCCAGACTATAATCTTACGTCAATGATTCATCGAAAATAAAATAAGCAATGCTTATATTGATTTTAAACGTATACTGTATATTACCGGATAAGAGTTCTGAATTGTGTTCAATTTCTGAATTATTTCATCCATATTGAAACTAGATTGTAATCAACACCATACAATGTCTACAAATCCATTCGTGGGTAAATGGCACTTTTCAATTATTCCGACTGTTTTCTAGTAGAAAAAAATAACCCATTCGTAATTTCATATCGGATCAAGCAATATGTTGATAAAGAATTAGTGAAATCTAGAAATACTCCAAAAACATGCTGATGTGTACCTACCTATATAACGAAAGAAAAATGACAAGTCCAATAAACAAAACAAATTTAATTCGAAAAACAATTTGATTGTTACTATCGTATTATAAATGAAATAAAAATAATTAACTTCTTGAATTCATGTATGATTATTAAATTTTATTTTCTAAATATTTCAAATAAATGTATCATATTAAATATTTTCTATTCAGTAATTCTTCCATGTACTTCAAACCGTGCGCATGGTGTAACCACGTACAACTTATTTGAACTTCTAATAATATTAGTAGGTATTTAATTTTATTTTAATGATTACTTCTCAATTTACGTAAATGTATAAAATTGTCATAATATTTTATATTTATAAATTAATAGGGAGTATGAAAATTCATATATAAGTTAATTTCAACTCGATTCGATTTCTTATTAAACGACATAAGGTAATTCTAAAAAAAATTCTTATTAATGAAGAAAATTAATTTGAAATGTTAAACGCTCCGCTGCGTAAAAAGCAACCTATGAAATTGGAATTGAGCCAAAACACAAAAGTATTGCGTCTTTGAACTCGTACTAGCAATAATCGTGTTCGGTCTGACGGCGTTAATAAACTAGCAGTTTCAAAACATGGATTTGCTTGACTTCATATTAGTTGTTTTTAATAAAATTTTACATTTTTTTTTATAATCGCTTATAAATATTGTATAGTATTAAATTTAGAGTGAAAAGCAATATATTAGGACAGAGAAAAAGTTGTTTCGTATTTCATAAATAAAAAGTTGCAGTAAAATATTTGTGGTTATGCTGTTTGTTGCTAGTTATGATAGCATTAATTAGATGAAATTTCAAAAAAAAGAAAAGTAAAAAGTAAAAATGGTGTTTCGCCCTTTTTCTATTGTTTTTCTGTCCGCCGTAATAGGCGAATCTAACGTAGAAATTCGATACATTGTGAAATTTTATTCCAAAAAAGGGAATATTACGAAACAAACCGCAAAGAATTGTGAGTCAAGGACTTAATTCAGTGTCAGTAAAAATAGCACAAAACTGATTCAAGTGTTTTCAGGTTGGTAATTTTGGTGTTAAAGATGAACCTTGCTCTGTTGCGGATAAAGTCGACCACTTTGGACAAAGTAGAGCAAGATCGACATATCAGTTCTTACGACATAGCTGAAGAGCTGGAGATTGAACAAAAAAGAGTTTTGAACCATTTGAATAAAGCTGTATATACAAAAAAGTTCGATATTTGGGTCCCACACGAGTTTACTGAAAGAAATCTAATGAATCGTGTACTTATTTGCGATTCTCTATTGGAACGTAATGAAATCGAACCGTTTTTGAATTGATTGATGGTGATAAAAAATGGATTACCTACGAAAAGAACGTGTGAAAAAGGTCATGGTCAAAAGGCAAGCAAGCTCCTCAGACTATAGCGAAACCTGGATTAACTGGCATAATTTGATGCATATGTGTATGATGGCATTGGAAGGGCATTATCCATTATGAGCTTTTACCGTCAGACAAAACCAGTTATTCGGATCTCTATTGCCAACAACGGATGAGTTTCGAGTAAGAAGTAGAGAAAAAATCCGTAATTGATCAACGGGAAAGGTGTGGTTTTTCACCATGATAACACCAGACTATAAACATCTTTAGCCACTCAGAAAATATTCAGAAAGTTTGGTAGGGAGCTGTTAATCCATTCACCATATAGCTCTGATCTTATATCCTCAGATTTTCACTTGTTTCGGTTCCTTTAGAGTTTAAAATGAAGAGAGGACTGTCAAAATTTATTTTTGCAAATATTGTCAAACTTTTCGCAGTTATTTGATCGGAAGCCCAAAAGTTTCTTCAGCAATGGGATTATGTTACTTCCTGTTCCATTTTTTTCAACAAAGTGGTATAAACATATATTGTAATTAAATATATAAATTTAAATCAAATATGATGAAAAATTTATTATTTTGTATTTAAAATACGAAAAAGAATTTTTTCGATTTTCGCGATGGCAGAGGAATATTTTATTGTATAGAAACTAGATGCAAAATTAGAGGTTTCAAATTACACGTATACAGTTTTAAACATTGGGACTTCAATAAGGGCAGATTGACCAAAAAATTGGTGAGTTTCGTGTTTCAGATACACCGTTAAGCCTCGGGCTTTGGATGTTTTCAAAATATTGACTTCAGCCATTGTTAATAGCCTTCTATTACTAACGGGGCAACGTGGTGGGCGAAAGATCCAGACCAATCGACCTGAAATAAAAATGTCTGAGTACGATGCTATCATAGTGGAACAAAAACTAGAAAGAAAAACTTAAATACAGACAAATCAATCTTTTATTTAAAGTCATTATTTTTCAGTTTCAGCTCCCGAATATGTTTTAATATCGTTTATTGTAATCCTAATACATAAACACACAGAAATAGAAAGTAGAAATCTGGCAAAGCAATGGACACCTTCTGGTACAAATATTTTTTTTTACTTATATTCAGAAAGAATATTAGAAAGTTTCGGTGCAAAGCGACGAACATTTCGGTACTAAATGTCGTACGGATGCTGTTGTGCGGTAATTTGAGCAAACAGAGCCACATCGAGTACCAATTCGACTGGGCTGGAGGCGTCTCTCTCAAAGCGAATTTTATTGACGCGGACTAAAACGGTGACGCCACTCATTAGCACATCAAACTAGAACGCGCCACTCGACGCCGCCCGCGCTTCGTCGTTGTAGGTGGAGTTTGCAGTAGGGTTGTCAACAACCATCTTTTAGACAAATAATCTAAATGTATTTATTCCAGAAAATGGCAAAGAAAGAGTAAATTTCTAAACAAAAAAGTTTTTAATATTCCAGCATTTGTAGACGACACATTTTTTTTTGTTCTATTGACACGAGTAGTAATATTTGTTACGTTGCCATATTCTATATTTATATTTAAAAATACATAATCCATAATTTTATGTACCTCTTCCTACTCTTTTGGCTTTTTCAGGGTGATTGACGATACGGCCATAAAAAGTAGACGTAGCCATTTTATAGATCTTTAATTAATTATCAGAAGTATTTTTAAGGCTATGTGCTAGTCAAAGGTTTATTTTATTATAGTAGACATGCCTTATTATTACAAATAACGAGACATGTTTTGTCAGAAATTTAGATGTTTGGACATGTTAGTCATTGGATTTTTCGAATAGATAAGTCAAACCAATGTCTTACATAATTTGAAATCTATAAACATCGAATTTTAGGACAAGTTTTTCTTTCGTTTTTCGTAACTTTTCTTTCATTTATGCTGAAAAATGTCTTATCTTCAGAGATCTCTTGTTTCATTCATATATAATGACTAAGGAAAATTTAGTTTTGTACACTTCTTAAGTCCTTTTAGTACTCAACTCGTCATCAACTGCATTAATTTTGTTTCTATTTTTAAGGTTTCGCACATTCCGTGTAAAAACAGAACCCTCGTAAAGTGATCGTTTGTCTATGTCTGTTTGTCTTGCCGTTTGTAACAGTAATATATTTTGAATTTACTGGATTAAATGTCGAAATTTGGTAAATATACAGACTCAAGTGACCCAAATACGTATTGCACGAATAAACAAATTTTTATTTGGAGGTAAATATATCATGAAATAAAAGAACTAGTTATGAGAAATACAAATAGTTTTTTTTTTCTTCTATAACTTATAAATGCATTAAAAATGTACGTTTTCCTAGTTTTAAAAGGATTTAATCTCCTAGTTTCAAAATTTGAAAAAAAAAAGAAATATAGGGCTATATTTTTGACTTTGTTTAAAAAATCCTAAATGAAAATTCTGAGTCTTGGAATTGTCACAGGAACACAAAATATTTTTAAGGAAATAATGCGTATAAAAAATGTTGTTTAATTTCACCGAGGTATATATTTTTAATTGCTGTAGTGGTTAACAACAGTAGCCTACCTATATAAAGACATTAGGTTCGAATTCTAGCGTACTACAAATTTTTGCTTTTCCATTTTCTTTTATATCGTGTTGAAAAATTAAAATAGAAAGCTTTTATTTTTAATTGTATTTTTATTTTTGAATTTGAAAAGCTCAGAATGTATTAGAGCTATATTTTTGAAGTCGGAGAACTTTAAAAAACTTAAAATAGATCTTTTGAGCTTTGAGCTCGAAAGTAGTAAGAAGTTTCAGGGGTGACCTGCAGGGTGACGGTCTTTCAAATTTTCGAGCTCGAGAACTGAAAAACTCATAGATAATATTTATAAGTCAAGGAGCTCAAAGATATGTCGATAAATATCAAAGGGGCAAGTTTTAGAGAGTCTGCCGTATTTAAGATTTTTTTTTTATTTTGCGCAAAGGGTTTTATTTTCGATGCTTTAAACAAATTTTGGGTCAGATTGATAAATGCATAGTAGGTAGCGCGACCATTTATGGTAAAGAACCTTCTCCACACTAACCCGACTCGCACACGGCTGGTTTTTTCATATTCAGTTGTTAAGAAATTATTGCGTATTGATTTAAGACCATCAAGTTTCGTAGAATCACTCTTTGTATTATTTTATGCTAAATAAAAAACTTTCGGTTACGATATCTTTATGTAAAATTATAGCGAATGAAAATCAATATAAAATATATCAAATAAAGTTCATGGTTACAAGCCCTAGTTGTAGCTATCATTTATGTAGTGTAAAACAATTTTGTGGATAAGTATTCATTTTCGTTTTTCATTTTGATGAGTATTTTTATTTTAGTAATCATAATTCGGACATCTGTATTTTAAGTTTTGTACGACAAATATTGCACGATGCTATTAAAAAATTGCATTATATATGACGAAATAATCGGCTTAAGCCGTTTCATAATGCTGCTTTTATTTTGAATGCTGATAAATTTGATTTACTGAATTGCCTCTCGAGCTGAAAGTTTTATTTAGCAACAAAAACAAGTAAAACGGCTGACCCTGCAGGCTGGCCCCAAAACTTTCTGACAATTAGAGGTTTTAAAGTTCGGAAATGTACGTACATTACATGATTTCGAGCTTTTTCTAACAAAATTTAAAAGGCTAAACGGGATTTATTGAAGCATGAAAAGTATTTTTGAAAACGATTTCATAATTTTTTACTACCTGAGTGAAACTCTAATTAAATTGACAAACCTATTTGAATGTTTTCTTTTTCATTAAACACCGACAACAGTGTTGTTTTTCAAATTGAACACTTCACTCAATGGTCATGGTAACATTTCTGATACTCAGGACAAACGTATCTCAAATGTAAATAGATAATAACTTTCGTAAATCGTTTGTTGCCATAAATTTTGATAAAATTTTGAAAACGTTAATGCTCTGGTTTTTTACATTACTCACTTAATATCGAACAGCCATGTAAAATTGCTTCGTGTTATCCAAATAAAGGCTGCCTACTTCTGAATCCTGAGTCGACTAATCGACTAAGGTGACTAACGGACATCTCTGACAATTTATTAATTACCAACAACTATGAGATTCTGAAAGTACAACACCGATGAAATATGTTTAATAATGTTTCTTAAGTTATTACAATTGTTAAGAATGACATAGCCCATTAATTATGTCTAGTCGAACTTACATAACATTAATTTGTTTAGGCTGTTCATTTCGATACTTTGAATCATAATCATATCACCTGCATGGGTAGTGCAAATAACTGAAACATACCTGAAAATGTTGTATGTAATAAGAAAAGGGTTTGTTCGAACTTGGTTATAAGCGTTTCAAAAAATTCTTGCTTACATGTTAGGTAATATCTATTAATTACCTGAGCTGCTTTTTTTTCAATCTCTCATTTCTCCTGGTGAGATTTGATGGGACCACCCTTTCCACCTGAAATTTACGCTGTAAGTGTTAAGGGGTTAAATTTATTCTTATAAAACAAAAAACAGTATAACGAATTTATTTAAATTTAGTAAGATTCAGGCTTCATATACAGTAAGGAACATTCATCGGTTCTAGTTGATGAAAAGAAAAATTGTTCTGAGTAAAAAAAATACAATATTTTCTTTATTATCCATATAATGATGAGTATTTTTTAAAAGTTGACATAAGATTGTCAATTACACCCCCCCCCCTCTCTGTTTCAATAAGATTTGAAGAGATTTTACGGGATCCCTTCCCCGCATTTTGAGCTCACATGAATGTTCTCTTATGGTGATCACATACATATAATATTATCATGTCGGTACTATTTATATTATGAGAAGTAGTTTGGAGTTCCAACACTTATCTCTAGTAAATTATTGTAATTTTCGCGTCCTGAGCCTAGAACTACAAAAATTTTTTATAAGGATTATGTGAGTATTGTAACCACAAATTCCATTTTAGGCTAATCATTATTCAATAATCCACATCAGTGCCTTAATATTGCTCCTCATATTAACTATCACATTTTTGTTATTACATAATACGGCTATGGCAAATAGTCGTACATTGAATTATTCTGTAAATATTGTAATAATTTTTTATAATGATTGTAATAAACGTAACTATTACAAATAAGCATAATGTTGATAAAATAATGATAGCCGTCCTTACAACAAAGTTAATCATATATGCTACATTGTATATTGTAGGAAATAAGTTGAACGTTTTCCTAAAAGTTAAATATATTCTGGTTTATGTGAATAACTAGGCAATGTCCTTTTATGACATAGAATGCGTTTTAATTTCATAACTTTTACCCGCCTAAATTCATCCTCGTGAAATTATGGTTACTGTCACATTCCCTTTTAGTTCGCATATCACGGGTATATATTTAAAATCTAAATCATTTATGCAATTACCAGGTTTCTCTCGCGTTTCTGACTCCGTGGGCATAGAATGAATTCTTTTATCTCTCATCAGAGATGATATAGTGCTATCTCTTTGTCTATTATCATTCCGATTAAAATGAGGTTCTCGATTTTAATTTTGGTTTAAATCCCTTTTTAAAATTCCCGCCCTGCACTCGATTCCTATTGCAATCTCGCCTTCGTTCTTAATGTCGGGTTTATTCTCAATTGCGTTCTCAGTCATGCTTTTAGCTTCGACCTCGATAATTTCTCGATTGCTATTTTAGTCCCGTTTTCGGCGTTAATTTCTCTCCCAATTTCAGAGTCAATCCTGGTTTTTCTTTCGATTATGATTTCAATCACGCTCTCGGATCCGATTATTATTTGTATCGATTATATCAGTCGTACAATTGCCCATGTATAATTAAAGAACACTTTCTTAATTAATAAACCCAAATGTTAAATTTCAAGGTCTAGCCGTTTGAGCGTCAATGTACAACATCTTATCCTTCACTTCTATCCTTTAAAGGTTGATTGCAAAAAAATCAACATTCAAAGCTTGATTTTGTGATGAATAATTTAGATATAGTTGGGAATTGCGATCATAAGCTAAAAATAAACTAAAAACATAAAATAATTTTCTTAAATACAATATTTAGGGATAAATACTCTAAACGTAAACAATCTTCGGCCGCGCCCTTTACCTTCTACGTTACCGCATGTATATTTTACATTCATTTATATTGGAGTGGAATTTTCAAGAGTGTATGAAATCTAGTTTTTTTTATGCCTGATGTGACATGCTTACATCTTATTTGCTTTAGATAAATTTATTAAGTATTTATATTCGAAGAACATTCTAGACGTCTAGTCGAAGGGTATATATATACCCTTACCCTTTGGGCGCCGACGAGTAAATTTTATTTCTGTGATCAGCGCGTTCACAAGCCAAGTGAGATAAACTATAAGTGTTCAATTGGTTTCGTAGCCCTTTATTGGAAATCTGTGTTTCTAAATACCGCCTTTTGTTTTGAAGCGTGTTTTCTGTTTTTTTTGATTTCAATCCCCGAACTTCGAATAGGGTCATCACATAACAATATCAATAAAAAAAGAGAAAACAATGTTTATTCCATATAAGGTTTTGTAAGTTTATCGGAAATTCGAATATTGAAATTGGGATTCAGATTTAGATTCAGTAACAAAAAGGTACAATATTTCACTACAGAACGGCTTTAACACTTCTGGTTGATCGCACTTAATTTGCAAGCTCACTGATAGTCGAAATAAAAATGATTTATCAGTATTTGAATTCCGATACTAATGTAAATATTACGACTGGTGGTCACGATTTATTTTTCGAATGTAAGCAAGTCATAACTTATTTGTAAGGAAATAAGACGTAAACATATTAAATCTAAAATAAAAAAACCAAATATAGTTTATTTTTAAAATTCCAATCCAAAACTATGTTTATCAAACGCATAGGCTGCGGCGACAAGGACGAGGGCGATTGGAGGACTTGTTTATGTTTTATAGGATATAACTCTCGAATATTTCTATGGATGTATTATTTTGTACTTTTATTTATTTAGCTCGTAAGTGAAAGTCACACGGTATCATAAAAGGACGTCTTGCGCAAAATTTTAGTTATTTTTTCGGTGCGCCATGGTTCGGTCGGGTAAAAAATAATAAACAATATTTCATTTTTTATTTCACCTCCATAAGACCTGACTCTCATAAATAACTTGTACATAGTCTTCGGTTTCTGCTTCATCCACTTCATTTTCTTCATCTTTCATATCGATTCTATACGAGATCAATTTCTGGTCTCGCTTTTTGTCTTGATTTCGGTATCAGTTCTGATTCCGATTTTACTAGTGATTTCGGTTCTCGTTTCAGCTTCGTCCTCGGTTTCAATATCGAATGCGTTTTTGGTTATGTTTAAGGTTGCAAATTGCAAATTTGGTATCACTCGAGATAATAATTCCAGTTCTCTTGTCAGATCTTATTTCCTTTCACTATCTGTCCCAATTTCGGTTTCAGCACTAATCCTACTGCACGGCGCCAGTCCTAAGCCCATTCTCAACCTCGCTTTTTTCGAATCGTATCAAATCGAATAAAATCAAACATCTCTTTATTATCGGTTCCGATTATGCTCTTAGTTTCGATTGATCAGTTCTAAATTCGTCGCATGAAAACATACAAACAGGCTTTCGAACATATTTGCGTTTTATGTATATTCCATATTTTGGACAGAAAAATGTATGATTGTTCTGTGTACAAAATTTACAATTTGCGGCTTCAGAGGTTTGCGTGAAGGAGCTATCAAAGAAATAAGAAAACCGACAATGATTCACTTTTATATGTTAACAGGGGTACATTGTAATTATTTACTAAGAAGAAAACTTCTCTTAAATTCACGAATTAATTAAAACAAAACCGTTTTTATAGATAACATCCGTCTTATTTTTGTATTATATTTGAAACTTTTCTACTTTGTCAGGAGTCGATTTTCAAGAAGTATAAAATGAATATACAATATATATTTGTAAGAGTACTTTTATCAAAGTCTCAATATAATCGTATAATATTATGTGTTAACATACGCTTTCCAACCACCTTTTACTCTTTAGTGGTTGAATTTTCTAACTGAATCGTTTCAAGTTGAAATCGGAGCTTAGTATACAATTTGTATAAATTTCAGGTAAACGACATCAAAGAGACTGAATTAAATATTTAGTACAAATTCTGTTTTTAAATAACGGTTTGAATTAAGGACCTAATTTGGTAATAAAATTTTATTTATGTTTGAAATTCTAAAATCGTATAATTTAATTTGTTTGATTTATATCTTGTAAGTTGAGATAAAAATAAATGAGTTGAAAATATCGAGCATTTTGTAACTTTTATGGAATAATATCAAAGACATACTTTATTTAAGTTTATAAATTTTGATGAATTACAATGATTATAAGCTATTCCAATCTCTTTCCACACTAAAAACTTAAGTCTTAAAACTATACGTTAAATATATTCCATTAACTTGAATATATTAAACTTTACTTCATATATTTACTTACATGGAATATTGTTTTTTTTATTATTATTATCATCTTTTATTTTATAAAATAACTGGCTGTGCCCGCGACTTTGTCCGTGTGGAATTTAACAAAAAGTTTATTATTGTTCAGTTCGCAGAGTTTACGATAACTTATTAATTCTGTATTTCGTGTATAGAAATACCAATGCTAGTTTTAATGAAATTCTTCTATTTTGTGAATCAATATTTTGTTTTTGTACATATTTGTCTATTTAGTTCTTTTTTGCATTTTTAGATTAATTATTATTTATTTACAGTTTTTCGTATTAGCTTTATTGCGATATTTGGTATACGATTTTCTTGGGCTAAAACAAAAATATTACTGGCATTCCTCGCACGTGAACATGCCACATGTAGTTGGCTGCCTATGGGTAAAGTAACCCTTAGTTAATCTAACAAAGCAAAGCAAAGCGCTCAATGTTTGCCCTTATGACTTGTTGATTATCATAACAAAACTGAGATTGATATGGAATTGCAATCTTTTGAATGTAAATAGAAAGTTCGACGGTGTTATAGGATCTATATTAAAAATACTATCTCACCTTTTCCGCATCCGGATATTATACGACCTTCAATAACGTTTCTTTCCAACGACACTACTCGTAATCTAGTACCATTGTTGTAAAATTTCGGTGGGTTTAAATTACGGAGTAGTATGGTGGGTACGCCAATCTCAAGTTCTAGTTTGTGAGGGGTAGACCAGGCACAATTATACTATTTAAAAATTCTGTTGGCTAATTAACCACTTCATCCGGATTGCAAACTGTATTGATGAAAAGTATGTATTCACATCCATACATGTATTTGAATGTTCAAATACTATGTATTCAAATTTCAGTTTCCTCCTGAATAAAGAATAATGGGTGTGCACTTTTCTACTTAAAAACGAAAATCCAATATTCATTTGAGAAAAAATAACTATTCACGATACAAACTAAATAAAATAACCTGTAAATAATCTATCAATTTTATGTAAAAATAAATACTGGACACAAATGTATTGTATAAAATTATAAAATATATTTTCATGAAAAAAAAAAACGTTAAGCATTAATTTATAATTACTACTTAAAGGTAAAAAAAGAAAGCAGTAAAAATGTAACAAAATACAGTTGAACCTCGATAAGTTAAAGTCCAAGGGAAACACAAAATATTTTAAGTTATAGAGGTTTTAAGTTATCAAGGGTCTATGTTAGGGATAGGTTAATATAGAGGTAGATATGTACATATGTATGTATGTACCCTTGTTCCACCCTTTATCAGCGTATGTGAGTGTTGTAAGTTTTCTCTTTGAACTCATTTTAAGGCAGTTTTATGACACAGTAAGTAAAGTGATGTTTCCAGGACAATGATCAAAAACTTATGATCCAAAGCTTACTTATGTCTTAAGGCTAACCGCCGTAAAGCTTTAAAGAATTTCGAAGAAGCAAACAATAGGTGACATATGTATTGTTTACGTTAACAATTTAACTATTGAACACGTGCAAGCAATAAATACCGAAACCTTTTGTTTTGCACACTCTTTCAAAATGACTCATTGACAAACAATTTTATGTTATAGAGGTTGTGGAAACATTTCTTTAAGTTACTGAGGGCCAATACAGTGATTACTTATTTAAGTTATAGAGGTTGCGTATTTTAAGTTATAGAGGTTTTGGGCTCTGATGGGAAGGGAACATATTATTTTTTGAAGTTATAGAGGTTTTTAAGTTACCGAGGTTTGAGTTATCGAGGTTCTACCGTATTATGAATTAAGAAGAACGAATCGGTGGGATTGTAAAAGATACCTAATCATACAAAAAAAGTATTATATAATTTCCAGAAAACAATTTTATAAGAAAATCCTTGATACACAACCTATCTCAATTAGAAAAAGAAAAACGTAATTTAAAAATTACTATCCACGCACTTAACTAAAAAACCTATAAGTAATTTATCAATTTCGAAGTAGTTAAATCGAAAACTAACTAAAAAAGTCTAACTGCTAGAAAATAGTGCACATGTAACGAAATAATTTGAGTTAAGAAGAACAAAACAGTAGAAAAGTAAAAGATACCTAATTAAACAAAATACAACAGGGAAAGGAATTTGAAGTCTAAATATGTTTTTGACTTCAATAATTATGACTCTTTTTTCAGTTAGTCAACAAGGAGTTCTTTCGTCATGGTCTTGTCTAACTTAAACAGAAATTGATATTGACTAACTTTTAGTTTTAGAAACAATAATCTACATTCTGTGTAAATAAGACAAACGATTTATATTTACTATATATAGTTACGGGGTAGTGTAGACTCTAATATAGTGGTAAAAGTCTATCTATCCCCTAAGGCTGGCCGTTAATTTTAGTATATACTCTGAAGAATCACTGTCATTGAGTTTAGTCAACGTTCTGCTCCCTGAAAATACAATTATCATCATCTTGGTTGCTGGTGTTCTACCACCGTACGATTAATGCACAATCTTCTGCTACGTACGTCAAAAGCTTTGGAATGGTCTACCATCAATGAACTACGACAAGGGGGTCATCAAGAAAAAAAAGTGTATTCATTCCATGAAGGCCGGCAGAGAACTAGGAACTACCCTGGGTTTGCGAGTGGCCATGGGCGGCGGTGACCATTCACTTCCCGGTGACCGATATGCTTGTTTGGTCCTTGATAACATACCACATATACAAAACATTCTACAAGAAGTCGCCATTTCGTATATGTTTACGATCATAGAAAAGCAATTTGTTGATGTGTAACATGTTTGAGTGGTACTTTAAACATATTATATTAGCAAATTGTTATTCTTTCTAAAGAAAATCCATCCATTTCACACAAAATCTCCCCATTCATCCGCGGGAAATATTTTTAATCCCGGAATTAATCTCGTTTTTGTCTAATCTAAACTGATCCACGGACGCCCTAACGCAAGATGAATGAATTCGGGTAACAGATTTTCGTTTTATTATGATTTAGTTCTGAACAGAAAATTGAACATCTGTTTCGAATAAATTCGTCTCAACTTCGAATAGCTCGGAACATTTTAACTTCATCGTATCGACTTACCGAGTGCTCCTCGAGTTTGACAAATCTATCCGTTAGATTGAAATGCTACGTAGATGTAGGTACTGAACGTAGACGTATTAAGGATTAAGGAGTAAGCGTCTCTTTTAGGACGATATTCGTGAAAAAAAATCTTTTCTCAGGAAGTAAATAATTTGTACGGCATATAACTACCTTATAAACGTAAAAGGCTCGAATAAATAAATTTTTACTTACCATATTCTAACGATTCTTCACAATTTTATAACTGAAAGTTGTAGTTAGAATAGAAGTTTATAACTGTTATGAAAATACATTTTATATTTATTTTTATTGAAGTCGCGTGAAGAACGATTGCATCGATCTATCTGAAAACAATGCCAAATCCACGATATATTGTGTGCAATTGAGTGCATTCTAGCCAAACGCTCGTTGCACCCGGAATCTTAAATCACGTCGTTGATGTCAATTATTAGGATTGAGCGTACGTATTCAAATGAGTCATTGATAAATTATCATGAGAGCTAAATTGCGGGCGGGCGTAAAATTTTTTTTAGAGGTAAAAACACACTTGCATTTAGCATGGACGCGTTCTTAAAAAAATAATTTATCGGCATTAGCGGCAACTTCATCAACAAGCTTAATAATGTCAACCTTTTTGTATGAAATTAAAAAAAGATCCTAAAAATTGCATGACATTGATTTTAAACAAATATGTATCCTTGCAACGATGGTTTGCAGCGTAAGTATCAGATCGTCGCTAGGATTAGAGACGAATATAAAAGTGGTGAGCCAATTAGTCCCCTGAAAATCGTACGTCAGCCTCATCTAGTGAGAGATTTGGATGATTTTGATAAAAGAAGTTTTAAAAAGTATTACATTATTATTTTATTGAAACGGCCGGAAAAGATTAAGAAAAATGTGCGTATAATACAAAATAATATAATACAAAGGATCGATAAAAAAATTATCGTTATATCTGCCATAACGCCAACGAGTGCAATGCAACGCGCAATATTCACTTTTCTTTTCCCACATTTTATGAATCCGCGTGCCATGAGCGCTTGGATAGAGTATAGTTGTTCGGCATCGCATCGTTAGTAACAAATTAATTCACAATTTAAATCAGCTTTTTGATTGTTTTTAGTGGTAGTTTTTACGTAATGCTTATTTCTCGTGATTGTATTGAAAGTTGACTTAAATAAGATCGATGAGTCTACTTTTAATGATATTCAAAAATTACAAATCACTCTGAAGAAATATCCTTGTAATTTTAGAATTGTTTACCGACATATAATTAAATGTTGCACTACAAAGTCGAGTGAATTTTGCTAAGTTTTAATTAAGTCGTATAAAATTCACTCGAAGTTCATCAGAGACTTAGAATTGAAAAAACACCGGGCATGTGGGAATAGGACTCGGACCATACGGTTTCCTCACAAACTCAATTATACAATTGAGTGCAATAATATGCAATAATATGTATTGCATCCCTCAAGAGTCTTCGTGATTTGTGTCTATTTTCTGTACCGTTATAGGCGAGATATTGATCCCTGCAATTCCTGTAAAAATGATTTATGGTTTTCTAGTGCGATAAAATGGTTGTAATTTTTTAATGCGTTAATTTAAAAATTTCGTCAAAAATTCACAGCTTAAAAGAAACATTATCAGCATATTTGTAATCAATATAAATTTTATACCTTCACGTATTCTTAAGAAATAGAGTTTTGACAAATAGACAGATACAAAAAAAAGGATTGATCTTATAAGGGTTTCCTCTACCACTATAGGTCCGTACTAAAAATAATATTATATAACCAGCTTTTGCCCGCGGCACCGCCCTTGTATAAATATAAAATGGATTTCTTCATCTTATAAACATAAATGGGGCAATAGTCCTATTACGAAATCAAGTTTACGAACGTTGTTCCATTCTCGATTCTCAACTTGGTCTGCTCTCCATGTCAATTTCTTTAGTTCTTGATTCTGATCGTGGTCCCACTTTTGATTACGATTCCGGATTTGATCGAAAGAGATTCCGACTCTATCCATTTTTGATTTGATTTCTGCTACTCAGTCCTCTATCTCATTCCGTTTCCAGCCTAGCTCTCGTTCTCGATTTCAATCCCGGTCTCGACTTCTAATTCTGTTTCTCGTCTGATTTCTATTATTTGTGCAACTTTGATTGTGCTACTGGTCTCAATTCTGATTTCGACGAAGACGTAGCTGTGTAACAAGCATGCTAGTGCATCAAAATTAAATTTTGGCTATATTACTTGAAGATAGTGTATATTTCTATGGGTGAATTTCTAGTATTTTTAGTGGCAGAAATATGAAAATTAAGTCAAGTTTCATTTTCGAACTTTTCGTTTGTGCGTTCAATATATAGTTAATTTCCTAGTAACGGAATAAATGGTTTAAGCACCTAAAACAAAAAACGGATAAAATACACATAGCGTTTTTGATTTTCCATGAAATAATTAATTCTTAATTTCGTCCTCTTTGAGCAATTTCCAAAAATTATACATGTTCATTGTTTTTCATTTGTAAAAAGCAGCTAAAATGTAAGTCTTGTTGTCAATAGCTTCAACGGTTTCGTTTTTTTTCATACAAAAATTTCAACACTTATTTTATCTCCTTTTAAGGTTACTTTTAAGAGTAACGCATCTTATTTCTTTTGTGAGTGTTGATTAGCTAAGATATAAATTTTGTCATAAATAGCTTCAGCGATGTCGATTTTCCATATAACATTTTATGTCTTATTCTACCCTCTTCAGGGTTAATTATTATAAAAAAATAAGCAAGATATGTATTTTTTTTTTTGTTTTTATAAGTATCTAAAATGTAAGTTAAATGGTTTCGATTTTCCATACAATAGTATTTTACCATTTTCATCCCCTCAGGGTTATACTTAGTAATTTGTACTGTGCATTAATATATAAGTCAGTCAGTATACTCTTTATATATGTATGTCTTTCCGAATTCAACGCAAACATTTATAGAATTTATCGGACATTGTTTCGTTCTGTGTACAAAAACGCAATGTATAACGGATTCTGTGGGCGCTTATTATGAGCCTGAAAGGTCTTTATGATCACATAAGTTACAAAAAAGCATTTAATAAAAAATAACTGAAAAGGAAAAATAAAGTAGGTGTTGTATTGAGAGGTAATTGTTACTGAATTGTGTGAAACCGTACATGGTGTTTCTGAGCACACACGACTCTAGATATAGCCGTCATTCATACGATAAGAAATTTTGATTTTTATGCTATATACACACACATATATATATATATATATATATATATATATATATATATATATATATATATATATATATATATATTATATATATATATATATATATATTTCTTGGTGAAAATAGACACGGATCTCAAGTTGTTTTTGAAGGAATTTTTTATTTGTTTGTTTGTAAGTTTGGCTTCGTTTTGTTTTATTTTTACGCGTGTGTGAGTCGGGGCAGAAGCAATTCACTAAAATAAAAATAGATTTTTGCCTAGAATAAGAGTTTTAAGAAAACCATCGAGAGTTATCATTGTAGGTTTTGAATTATTTCGAAAGTGTTTTTGTACATGAGGATAAAGTCACCATACAACTGCATATGTGGATGATCATAAAAAAAATAAATTAGTATGGAAGAAATAATTATTGAATTAAAATGTATGAAAACTACGTAAGCTATTGACGGCGGGACTATGACTAATGGAAAGTCACCATTCTACAGTTCTATAAAGGAAAACGACCACGATAGATTTGCGGGCATTATCTTTCTATGAGTTTCCTCAGCCACGTTGCCATTATATATCTATACATATATAATGAAAATAGGTTGTCTTTGTTCGCCAATCACGTAAAAACTACTAAACGTATAGACATGGGACTGGGACCATTCGATGCGAGATGATTTGTAGATGGTTTTAGGCTACTCATTTTTTGAATTCCGTAAACCCTTCGCCATTTTATTTATAATAAAAATTACCCAGCGAAACGGGCGGGACAGCTAGTATATACATATTAGAAACCTGTTGCGTGACCGTGGCTATTTAACCTATTCATGAATAGCTCTCTATAATTTGAGTGTGCGTTAAGTATGTATGAGCTGTCTGTCGTATGCCTCTTGTACGCCGATATCAAATTAAACCTTGCGCCATCGATGTGCGCGTTACAGATGGTAACTAAAATAAATGGTTTTGTTAAGAAAAAAGGTATGAAATAATAAATATCAGCAAGACTAATATTACGATGGTTGAAAGCAGAGAAAGCATCGCTGAGTCATATATACATATATAATCCCAACTCAGAGAATAATCTTTTTTGTCAGTCTCTGACCTTATCATCGGCCTGACAACTGGCGGTGCGGGGTCTTAATGTTAGTGCGACAAAATAATTTAAAGTAGGAAACAAATATTTAAAAATGAAAAAAGTGAACTAAAAAAAAAAATAGCGATATTTGTCGTATATGTATATAGTAGGTATATTCTGGCTTCAAAATAACCCTTTCTTGAGTGCTCATCATCATAATCTAAGCGTATGTAGGTATTGTAGGTAATCTATCTGCTTCTTCTCCAGAACTTACCTTTCTGGGGACATATAAAAATAGATATTTTCAAAATGTAAAATGCATATAACCTTTAAAAGCTTGAGGCACCGTCCTATCCGTTGTATAGGTTTAATATACAATATCAGATCAGATCACAGGATGGTACAATAGTCCTGCAACGTGAGCGAACTTACGTAAGTAATGCCAATAAAGTGGTTAAAAAATGATTTGCAAATTTTGAAACCACAACTTACATGCGAATTTTGCAAGTTATCTAAAAGCTTGTACGAAAACATAAATACTCAATATTATCATCATTTGAACAGTGTTTGATAAACAGTAACAGTGTTCTGGGGCACAATATTGTTTTTCCTATCCTTCGATTATTTCATTAAAGTATGTCGAAAATTTTACTATATTTATCTAAATGTTACTAGATCCTGTTTTGTATATATGAAAGTCTTCCTTACAAAAGCATTGTTATTGCTGTAAAAATTTTCATTTACATGTGTTTTCAGCTGTCGGAAATCAGTCAGGCGAGATATTGGATCATTCATCAGTATTGAAGACGCACACAGTACGACATGCAGATCATTTGAGCCGATTTTGAAATCGGCGCGTCAGTCTTACAGTTTCGCCGACCTCGTCCCACGGTTCGGACCGGCATCGCAACAGCGAACTGTCGATTCGACGAGTCGATCTCGAACGGACGGCGAACATGAATAAAAGACCGCGAATAAACTCGCGGCCGTCGGACGCACCGGGCGCGGCGCCGGTCCGGTAAGTGCCCAAGTGGCGGCCCGCCCAATCTCGTCGGAGCGTGTGCGGGAAGAAACGCTCGGAATTAATGCTTTGTCCCAATCACGATTACACTGTGAAATCGAATTCGCTGGCTTTGACGTTCGTGACTTAATTAAAGGAAGCGCGCGGTTCAATGGGTTTTCCTGATTTTTTTCAAATTTTCGTCCGTCGGCCCCGATACGCTCTGTACCCCGCTGCGGCGAATAATGGGTACAGCACATATCTACATTCGCGACTTGGATTCTTTTTATGTAACATTTTTTTTTAATTCTGCGTTTTACGGACTGACTGAATAAAAAAATAGTAAAGTTGCTCTGAAAAGAGAACAATTTTAGAAAGTATAATTGTCTCGACATACATCATCACGCTTCTAAAAAGACATCATTACAAAGAAACAACATTTAAAACTATTATTTCATAAATTCCTTCACTCGTCATATTAAACGTGTAATTTATTTTTTTTTCATTAAAGCGTAACCTATTTCACCTTTTCTCATTGTGTATACCTGCCAGTAATACCATAGACTTGATATACGTCAAGCGGCAAAGTTGATGCGTGAAAAATTCAAATTTAACGAAGGGCTATGAACTTCATTTGCATGTGCATATTTTTCTTTCACGTTTAGACGCTAGCGTCACGGAGGATACATGTGTCATACAGCGAAACACAATGTGGCATGTAGAAGTTAAAATAATATTGAGTTCATCAGAGGACGTGAATGTAAAGGCTACGCCAACTAAGTTATTGATCACTATTGATATCTTAAGTGATGTGTTTTATTACGGTATGACTGTTTGTATAATTTTTAATTCTGAGGTGATCCAGCTTCGGTCGATAGAAACAATCGGACATATTTTATCTCATCTTAAAACGTGTTATGTTTCATAACCATCACGCGAATGAAGTTGCGGGCAACAACTAGTTTCTTATATTTCCTAAGTTTCATCAGAAACAGTTCCGACGTTTTAGGGTCCAATTGTAGTAAACATAAATCTTCACGTCCATGCGTCCATCCATGATTAACTTAACTGAAACCAGTTTGTAACCAGTAAACCAAGTGATTAACTTAAACCGGTATTACATTTTTCAATTTACCACACTTCACTTGTAAAACTAATATGTTCTGTATCACAGAGGACTTCATTCGGTTGAAGAGCGCGTTTCACTAGTTAGGTCACAAAAAAATTTATTGACATAACTGTTTTAAAAAAATGGTTTGATTAATACTTTCAGTACACTTTTTTTTCTGAATAATGTTCATAAGGTATAAGGCTATTTTGTTTGCTTTTGTTTCCATTGGAATTTTATTTTATTTTTACGTGAAATAGTATTAAAACAAAACTGTACTACTATGTATATCTGCAGCGTCTGACTGTATATACATTTTTTTTTGTCAATTTCGTGATAAATATTTTTTTTATGACTAACTGACATAGAGTATACGATTTTCAAAATTGATGTCTGTCTGTATGTCTTTTTACAACTCAAGAATGGTTTGACTTTTAGCTTGATGCATACTTGTACACATTAAGAATATGTAATTACACAAATGATAGTTTATATATAATTTCGATAAAAGGTCTGTTTGTTTGTTTATTCAGGCTAATGTACTAAACGGCTAAACAGATTTTAATCAAATTTTTAATAGAAGTATATTACCCCCTGCAATTAAAAAATGATTTGTTTTATTTATCTATCTATACTTACTATAAAATCTGTAGCGTCTGTCTGTAAGTAAAATATTTTGTTTGTTCAAATCTTGGATAAACATTTCTTTTATGTCTCACTGATCTCAATTCTACCATTTTCGAAAGCCAGTTTGTTTTTTTGCCTCTCTATCTGTATGTCTTTTCATTACTAAGGGACGGTTTGACTGATCTTGATGAAAATTTGTATACAGAAGAGCATGTGATTACGCAAATGAATTCGATATAGAGTTTGTCTGTTTGTTTGTCCAAATTAATCTCCAAAACGGTTGAGCAGCTTTTAATTAAATTTTGAATAGAAATAAGCTGCTTCTCGACATAAGATGTACGATACTTTTTATTTATCTATTTACACTAATATATGAATTTGAGTGTACGATATTATTATAAAATTTTGTTATAAATAATTATTCCACGAAGTATCTAATCTGTACTTATCATTTTTAACTTTTTACTATGGCTGCAGATAGACAGATTGTTACAGTGTTCATTTGTTTATATACATACTAAGCTAATGTGAACAAATCTCTTAAAAGGCTGAATTAATCATAATCAAATTTAAAAATATAGAAAATTATAGAATTGTAGAATTAATAGAAAACACTATCTTCAATGAGTGTTTCCTTTGCGTGCCTAAGCCATTCGTGCAATAATTATGAATCTGGCGATATGTCGTACGCGGGACCGGGAAAGTTAAAGAAAAAGAAAACTAGCAAGAGTATCTGATTTCAACTGAGTATTTGTAGCGAAATATTTGGAATGAACTACTGTACCGATTCTAAAAAATATTCACTAATAAGAAACTTCCCGAGTAAAATAGATTATTAAGATTTACTTTTCGCATCATCTGAATATTTGCACATTTTTCATAGACATAAAAACTATACTGTTCCAGAGTAATATAACCTAAATTTTATTTTAATAATAGCATTTGCTCTGGCTTTTTCCAAATTCGAACCGTAAGCGGTAGCGGAATAGAAATTGCAATTGGGACGGGTAAGAGAAACGAGAGACCGGGAAGAAATTAATTCGAGGACGCGACCAAAGTCGAAAACGAACGTGGGACTAAAATTAGTACAAAAGCGTGACCGGGATTGAAATAAGGAGCAGTTCTATAAACAGCGGGACTGACATCAACATCGGGACTAAAATCAGGTTCGGAATCATAAAGCAATCGAGCGCCATGGCAATCGAGATTGTCTCAAATTGGCATCGAAAACAGGACCGGGATCAGAATCGAGAATAGGATAGCGATCGGTATCACGATTGAGAGCGGGGTCGGTCGATTGATGAGACAAAGTTAATTCCGTGTCGATGCGAGTGGAGCCGTGGACGAAAGCTAGTGTTTAATAAAGTTAAATCGAATTATGATAGTGTCATAATGTTAGTTCATTTAATTTAATTTGATTAAAACTAATTACGATAGTAATAAATAATTACAATTGAGTGTAGTAGAATAAAAGGATATGGTTGTTCAAACCGTATTTCCATACTAAAATTCCCTCTCATTTACATACCATTAAAACCGTTCCGGTAATCTACAATTTGGAAATTTGACGAGCAAGGATGATCATTTGGGACGAATCAAGGAATAAATCAATTACAAAACATCATTACATTTTCAGCTGATTGTATATAGGATGTAACACCAAGCGTCATATGTATAAGATAAGATCAGGCCAATGCTTAAATCCTTCCATCTGAAATAAAAAAAATTCTACCTCCGAGGTATACCTCAGCCGAAGGTAATAAAAGCCTATCTCGACAATATGAGGTAAAAAATGTTTCAATTAGTTTCAACATTTCATTTAGCTTTGTTAAAACCATCATCCGCTCACTTCGTGCTTGAACGCGCTAAAGAGCAGGCGCAGCTTTCGTCCCTGTTCGGTCGCATGATTAATATTTGTTGAAATCAATTTCATTCAATAATTGTTGCGATCGATGTTTGTCATAATCAATATTTTTGACTATTATTGTTGTAATAACAATATTTCTATGCTAATAAAACGCGTTTAGTTTTGTATCGCGTCATATAAGTCGTTCGAGTGGTTCGTCTTGTGCAAGTTGTTTCTCTTTCAAAACGTCGTGTATTTTTTTGTAATGTCAGCTGTGTAATAATCGTAAGTGTTATAGATCTTATGCGATTTTTACGTGATATTTAGTTTAGCATTTTGTGGACCGTAAAACCGAAAATAGTGTGTAACCTACCTTTCAAGTGTCATGGTCAGTTCTACGAACAAACATTAGTTCCACGATGAATACATTACATATTTAGTGATATGATATCACTGCAGATGGCCAGAAGTTAATAATATCACCAATACAAAGTAAAGCAATGAAATTATCAGACATTACGTACAAACGCAATTAAATTGCACGCGGTACGCGTTGCCTTCTGTGCGTTAAATACCGGACGAGTGTGAATAGGATTCACATCCTTAGGGTTCCGTTCAAATTTGATTGTCTGTGGATATTTCATCTATTAAATATCTCGACAATTGTTGCTTGTTTTCGATACCGATACTGGTAGATATGAGTCTCAGGAATCTCAAAACTTTTTCTTTGTTTTTAATTTGAATGAAAATTTTAAAAATATTCGAGTGTTGGGAAACATTAAGTAATCATAGCGGGAAGTTAAAGTCCTATCATACATCGGTGTAATATTCGAATCGGTGTAATGCTTGAACCGCAAATGTAAATTTATAATTATATATTTTTCTTCAATTTATATAACTACATTAATAATTTTTGTATTTTGTCTTTACTTGCCCTGCGAGACTTTGCTTCTTGTGAAATTTCATAATTATTGAGATTTAGATTAATTATTAGAGTATTCTATAGGTTTTAGTTTAATTGGGAGTGTCAAAATATAATGCATAAATGGCGGTATTGTTTGATTGCGATGTTGTTTTACTTGATTGAACTTGATTTTTTTACAGCTTCAAGGGACCGAAAATCAAAGGATTTGATATTAACTTCAATTTCATTCAACTTCAACTTACACGATTTTCTGAGAAAAAGGATTTTGATAGACAGACAAACAGACGAACAACTAAGTGAGCGATAAGGGTTCTTTTTTCTTTTCAAATACGGAACCTTAAAAAACAGAACCTTAACTATCCATTGAAATATGGACTAATCATTTGTACCCTTCGTATTTTGATATAAACTCTGTTTGTTTAACGTAAAGCGGATTCCTGATGAAGAAAAAATTAAAGCAATGAATTAGAATATCTTATAATTTTTCTTATTAATTTGGATTATACTTTTTATTATTTAGAAATCATTTTCCTACATGAGCATATTTTTAAATCAACACGCAAACATTTGAGTACAGCTGTAGCAAGGACGGTGCGCGTGATCCAACACGCACCTGGCTGTTTTTTCAACCACCAGAATACACATGCAGTGATAATATTTCGGACTTATGACACCTTGTCTGTATCTATACTTATGTTTATAAATTCCTGATAGTTATTCGAAAAACAGAACAACAATTAGTCTGGGATTTTTTCCGCAAACATATATATATGATTGACAAAAAAATAATTAAAACGTTATAAGATTTGTACATGTGGCCTTGTTTTATGAATTAGCTCACGTTGTCAAAATTGTTAATTTTTTTAATACTATAATGATTACAATGTGTTGTCGCTTTGTTTTTAAAAAACCATAAAAAACATGTAAACGTTTATCGAACGACAAATTAATCTATTACATTTTTCAATTAAACTAAGTTGCATTGCACTAAAAACATAAAATTCTACAGCATAGCGTGAGTTTAGAAAGTTAACGTATAATTAACGGCGGTTATTTTACAAATTTCAGTTTGACAACTTCCACGCGATAAATTAGACTAATTCCGTTAATGAAATGATGTACTCTGTTGAAGCGGAGAAAAAAAAGAACTTTCCCTTCGAGCTCTAGAAACTCCGGCGAACGAGCCGTAAACAAGACCTTTTACAGACTGCAGCTGTTTTAGTGTGCACGTTTAAACGTAAACTTTCCCTTTTTCTCCCCAGGAACTCGCTAATAGCGTTCGGGGAGAATTTTCTTAGCTTCGCATTCGCTAATGTTCGGGTACACGGGCTGGAAACATTTCATTAGGTGAAGATGCTGAACTGTAGATTGTATCCGACTCTGCTAAGTATAATTGTTTGGTTATTCGTGCGTGGTGCGCAGAGAGGACGTCCCGGTATCTGTAACCTTTTTGCTGTATGGCCTACACGTGTAAAGATTTTGAATGCAGGAGCGGATACATTTAAATTCTAGATAAAATATTTAAAGGTATATCTAACGCGATAACATTCAGAATTCTTATACATTATTGTATTTGAAAAAGTTTTGATTTACCTTTGATATCGGTACCTTTTTCATACCTTCTTATTAGTGGGAATGACTGTTATTGTTATTTGTAGTTTATTATTAAATTACATTTAGCACAGAGACTGTGCTAAAGTGTGTTGTTCTTGGTCTAATGTACTCAAGATAACCAGCACAAAAGGGAACTCTTAATTTGTGAGCATCACCCATAAATAATTTCTCTTCAAGGAACCGTTGCGTGATTGGTTATTGCAATAAAGCCACTAATAATTGAAAGATGAGAAATTAATATGCCAGAAAGTATTTGTTATTAGTTGGGTGACATTGGAGGATTTGATTTCGTAAATATGAAAAATTGTTGAAAGATGTTTTGAGTTTCAATTCTTACTTAATATGTTTGCTATATAAGATCATCACCAACGTTTATTTTTTGATTGATTTAATAGATTTTGCATGTGGACTTTCTGAAAAGATGGTTGCAGTATGGTGTCTAAACGTCAAAAAGATGGGTCGTCAAGAAGAAACGCGAAGAAATAGAAGGAGAGATTGACAGCTGAAAGCAGAAAGTTTTTACGTGTCACGAGAGAACGAGCATAAGTGAGATGTGACTCTGTGTAAATTGAATTACAATGACTTTGAATAGGTCGTTAAGCATTCTGCAAGTGATCATTGAATAATTAAAGAGGTCCATACGCGATGATGCTGATGGATAAGGTACCTAATGGCGGCAGACGTGCCCCGTTCAAAGTTTAGCGGCCGCCTCCAATATCGTTACCTCGCTTATTAGCAATTTTTTTTTTGTTCCGTGATTATTTTTATTTTCTTTCTTTGTATTTAATTCGAACGTATTGATAGGACTTACGATTCGTGAAGTAATAAATATGCGTAAGGGGTCATACTGCAACCGATCCTAACTGTAATTATTAGTGATTGTTTATTTGATAATCTATATATATAATGAAAATAGGTTGTCTTTGTTCGCCAATCACGTAAAAACTACTAAACGTATAAAAATGGGACTGGGACCATTCGATGCGGAATGATTGTATGATGATGTAGATGGTTCTAGGCTACTCATTTTTCGAATTCCGTAAATCCTTCGCCATTTTATTTATAATTAACTTTTATAACCATTACGCCTAGCATAAACATGACCAAATTCTATAAAACTTTTTTCGTTACAATTCCGTTTCAATCACAAATGATCATTTACAATAGAGTGCGTGGGTGGGTGCGGACAGCAAAATCAGCCGATATTCAAAATGAAGGAATTCATTCTAATCTATGTCCACGGGAGTGAAACCGGGGGCACATTTGGATGATAAAAAAAACTACTAAATTTAAATTTACGCCCAGCGAAGCGGGCGGATGCCACTAGTATAGTATATAACCAAACATGACTATGAATATCTTATGATTTATCGTAAGTGAGTTAATAATATGTCAACAGGGTAGATTGGATGAATGTGGCTAAAAATATTATTGGGTCATAAACGGTTGCATTTATGTCAGACAAGTAGTATGGGAGACCTGTAATACGAGTCACTACATCATAAAACATCTATTTCTTAGTCAAACCTAACCTCGGGTCTGCGTTTGCTTAATACATTCCTGCCTGCTATTACATCCACAATCGTACTTTGGATACTGTATGTTACGTGTTTCAACACTGTAATACAGGTGTTTTATCCTCGTATTACACATACATACAGAATGAACATGTTCATAAATAGAGAGTTGCATCGTAATATTGTTAACGTTTTTAGTATGAGATGTCATTCTGTTGATAAAGTCGAGGAATGTGATAGTCTGATCTATATTTACAAGATAAAAATTATTAACGTAAGCGAAAGAAGTCTTTATCAGAATTTTACTACATTTCCGATTATGTTTGTTAGACTTAATATCAAATTTTATATAATTTTATTGACCAAATGTTGGATCTCAAACTTATCAACTATTTCGCAGATTTCTGGTTAAATATCATATAATTCAACAAAATATATTATTAAAACTGGAGACCTTAATATATATATTAGAAATATTTGGTCACCGGTTTTCTAGAAGCCTCCTCTTCATGTAGTTAACCTTTTTTTTTGTTCAAATTTCGAATATCTATTCTTTTACGCTTGTTTGTTGAGTATCCTTCTTTTGTCAGTTTGTCACCGTTTTTATTATCTATCGATACTGAAATAAAAAATATCAGACACGCAACTCGTATTATCACAGCCGGCCGTTAGGAATCAGAATTCCGACTATCAGTCTTATGGCTCGCTCGATTTACGTTATAGCGGTCACCAAACCTACACGCATATGCTCTTGTCCGGATCACATCTTTGTTTCTGACAAGTCTGTAGCTACATCCGTCGTTTGTCATACGCTATTTAATAGAGGCGGTCATAGGAACTCGAGCCAAAGTAGGCATCAACGCTTCAGGTATTGCTTATATCATATAAAAAAAAAAACTTTTCCAGTAAAAGCGTTCTACCGTAGATCATAGTTGAGCATTTTTTGGCCACATCATATATCCAAGTAAGAAAAAACTAAACGTTTAGAAAAAGACTAAACGTTTCAAAATATTTACTATTCAATTTTCTACTTACATTTCCTATTTTTCAGTCAGTCTATATTTGGTAAAGGCCAGCCAGCTTAAATAATTTGTAATTTTTCTGTATAAGAAAACTTTTTAAATGCGTTTACTGTTTAATTTTAATAAGCAAACATTTCCGTTACAAATTTTATAACTATAACTAAACATTTTTACTACTTGCAGAACAGAATAACACAATGTAAAACTATCGAATTTATGATGTTTCACGATAACAACAGCATTGCGAGTTGTATGACGAGTAATGACGTATATACGTGTTGATTGTAAGACGCTATCTAAAAGCAAAAAAAAGCGTTCGGATTACAAAGCGATAAAATTTTTTGGTTAGTCAAAATCGTCACTGCCTAAATTGCGTGTGTGTGCTGATACATAAAAAAAGATTTATTCTTTTGTATTCAATCGGATGGTCAGTGTCTGCGATATTAAAAATTGCTCCTTCGGTAAGACAAAGCACGTCATTCGATATTCGATTCTGCCTTGGGGTTATGACCACACTGAACGGTTCCTACGAGTTCAGTATAATGTAATTCAGTAACCTCAAAATTCCGGCTCATATGGCAATGCACACATGACGTTGAGATTGTTTGCTTTTATGTAATACCACAGTTCCACATATAAATAAAGGTATGTTGAACACAAACACAACTATAAAAAAATAATAAGATAAAATATCAATTCAGGACAACTTTCTGACATATATTTCAAGGCCACAACAAGATAGGCGCTGCCTAACGTGGGGTCAATAGAAGACGAGATACTTCAAATTACGTTCAATTATGTTCAATACTTCTTGTTAATTTATAACTATTGTTAAGTTTGTACGTTTAAGAAAATAAAATTATTATTATTATAGCTCCCTTAGCAACGTTTATATTATAAGTGTCAAGCTGATCGGTTACAAATGTGCCTATAGTTAGAAGACCGGAAAGTAGAAAATTTGAATGGTAATGTAAGTTGGAAAATACTGTTTCCTGCTGGTAAGTCAGGGGCATGATATAGGGTGGTTGAAAGGTGTAGAAGCACTGTATATATGTTGCGGAGTCGGCTTAAAGTCGTTTGTTTTACAAATAAACTTCGAATAGTAGACACAAAAATAATCTAGAAGTAAATTGGGACGAGTCATTCGAACGTATTCAACAGTAATCTGGATAGTATCTTCCCTCAGCTATTTCGTAATAAAGAATTTACTTTAAAAATTTAGAAGAAGTGTGTGATGATTTTAAAAGGAACGTTAAAGCTGTCAATGTCAAAATCTGCACAAAAGAAGATCCGATATTGGATAAGGTTCAGTTGAAAGGGGTTATCAAAGGATTGTAAGAAAAAATCAGAACCATGTCAATTGGAAATATTTATGAGCATGTGCTGCTGCGGAAAATTCAATTTATGGTTCCTGGCTGGAAATAGAATCACAAAACTATTATAGAAGATTTTGGATAGAAATAAAATTAGCTCGTTTTACACAAGAATAAATCTATTAAATAAAAAGGATATCACTAGGCCTGTTTGTAAAGGCCCGGAAGGGGAAACTATTTTAATTGTTGTGGCTCAAGAAAAGCAGGAGAAACTTAAAAAAAGTCAACTAACCGTTCAAAGCCATTTTAAAGTATATTTCGATGCAATAGGAGGCCAGATTCTTGAACTGCTAAACGCAATAGGGGCATTCTAAAATAGCTAGTTTCAACGGGTAAAAGCCACCGAACTAATAGCTGCTTCCAAATGTAAGAAACTTATCAGATCATCTTTTGAGACTTTCAAAATTTTAAAGGATATAAGAGCAAGTTGAAGTATTGGATTCGATCTGTAAGGGTTGGCAGTTAACTTCGTTGAGTAAAGCGATAGTGAATGCGTGTAAGCCGTCGACCAGCATAGACTGATTTAGAAATGATAGCCGAATGTTTAACCGGAACTGGTTTTTTCAGGTAACTTATATGTTCAAGTGCAGAGGAAATAAGAAAGCGCGTTGGCGCGGGGGCGGTGATGGTCGAGTCCATTACGTTGAGATGGCAGCCAACACGATTCAAACAAGCCTTCAACTAGGGTTAAAAGAGTGTAATATGACAAGGGATGTTAGGAGTATATATCGTGATAGTAAGATGCTATCTGTTTTTGCTTTATAGTCTATAGGTACAGATAAATTATACATATACTATACGTTTATTAAATTTGGAATACGTGGGAAAATAATTGAAAGGGGACTTGAGTAGTAGAGTGATAGAAGAAAATTGGACCTCGAGATCGTCTTATGTTATTACAGGTCTAGTGTACAGCATAACGCACAAAACTCTACCGCTTTGAAGTTAGTCACAATAGCGTCACATTGTCGTAATAGCGTAACACGGGAACACAGGGAAGAAGAAGAAACGGTCGCACAGCGCTAAACGTCCGAACAGCATTATTCGCAGGCAATTCAGAGTGGCAAACTTTCGTGCTTTCTACTGTAACGATGTTAGATTAACAATATAAAAGTGAAATAATAAAAATTACCAAGCGACCAAGTTAATATAAATTACCGCTCCCGACGTAGATACCACAACTAGTATACAAAAATTTCAGTTAAAAACATACTAACCCTACATTTTAGTGAAATGTTGGCGTTCGGGATATATATTCCTATGTAAATCGGTTCATCGATGGACGACGTTATCGTAGGACAAACAATAACAGCTCCGATAACACGACCCTTGCTCAATGGAGCGTCGGCGTTCGCGCATTATGCTGGCCAAACAGGGGCCGCGCACGTGTACGCGGCCGACGCTGGCACGGGCAGCCGGCGCGGCGGCGGGCGGCGCGACGCCGGCGCGCGGAGTCTCAGTGTACACACGTAATTATAACAAAGGTTCGGCGCGCAAACAGCGGGCGGGCGAGCACGTCCTCGCCGGCCGACTTACGGCCGGTCGGCGCCCGCCTAACCCTCCCGTTTGCAAAATATTTATTTAGCATCCTTTCCTTAAGCCCCCGCTCGCAGGTGCGATTCGGTCCGAAGTTAAATAACGGCGGCCGTTTAAATAAGGCGATCGCGCCTCTCGTTAGGCCCGCGAACGCGAAATTGCGTTATTGTGTCAAAAGATCCCGGGCGAAGCCCGTAATTACGAAATTTAATTACTAATATTGGAGGCACAAAAGCACGCGCGACCTACGCGTGAATGCCCCCTAACGAGCTTTTAAATACCTTTTGATAGATCAAATGTTAAAAGACACCGAACGCGTGGCCGTGGCGGCTCACGACGGGTCTATTGATTAGGGAAATGTACCCTAATATGGGTACATTAGTATTTTATACGCGTCAGAATTGGTTTTACCTTAATGTAAGAATTACTTTTGTGACGTCAACTTTTTATACGTATTACGACCGGAAGTTGCTAGATGACAAAAAAAATTTTCCTGTCGTTTTTTCGTAATCTTCAAATTGGTGATAAATAAATACTGTGGAGCTTAATGCATTTATATCAGTAATAAAAAAATAGCGACTGTCACGGAATGCCCGACAGATTTGAAACATCAAACCTAATAGTTATTGAAAGATTTATGATTAAAAAATCAAGGAATAAGTATAAAATGAAACAATATTGTAAAATCTTTAAAAATTTCAAACGGTTTTTTTTAGAAAGCAACAAATTTTACTTTAAAATATTTGTACTTTTACAAATTTCAGAGAATTATACCAAGAAATAAAAACGCTAATTATAAATGAAATGAAAGATTTGGTAGATAATGTACGAACAATGTGTCAAATCTTACGACTAACGTTAATGAATTGCGTTTTTGTTTTGATATAACCTGCTGTTACATTATTTAGTGGCAACAATCTTTCCTTTTTAATTTTTCTCTACAAAGCAAAAATGTTATTCGATAAACGGTTGATAATGTCCTGTCCTGTCCGGACGTTGGCTTGCTTGCTGTTAGTAGGTTCATTAAAGATTTTTTAGATAAATTACATACTTAGCCACATTTGACATTTCAATCTTTGCCTTTTGTCATGATTTGATTTGATTTTCTCCTAAGCTAAATTACAAATTAGTGGTATTTTTCAAAGGTCGTTAGAAACATTTTATTTCATATCTATCGGAACACAATGAATTTTGAATTTTCAAATTTTTTGGAATTCGATATCAATACCACCTGTGGTAGCTATGAATAATTCTCAGACGGTTAATTATTCATAAATGCAAGAGATTTTAACGGTCAGCTACTCATTTAAAAAAAAATATTGGATGGTGTAGGCGGGTGAAATTTTAATTTATATGTTCTAATTTACTAAAAAAATTTTCTCAAAAAAAATTTAATTAATTTCTAGAACCCGGTCGCAGCGCCACCTATAGTGTCCAATTGTGAATCTAAACCATCCAGGGACCTACTTAAACATACACAAAAAAATCATCATGATCGGTTCAGCCATTTAGGAGGAATTTAGTGGCTAACAGATGTACAGAAGAATTATATATAAAGATTAATGAGTGGATACGTAAGCTAAGACTAGAAGTTACTTACAAAAGTTTCGTATCTTTGAGCAAAATCCGTTTTTTTTGTTATTTTATGTGAATAATATTAAATGTTATTTGTAATGGAATGTGATGTTTTATTTGTAGCAAACTTGCAATAGTTGATTTCATTATGTAAACAAAATGTCCTAAATTAAACAATTTAATTTTGGCCAGTTGGAGGCCTACCTTTCTATGATCATTTCGGAAGGGTGCATTTCGAATTTTAGGTACGACTTGTCAATGTGAATTATGATACATTTGGAAAAAAGGTATGGTTGGCAACCCTGGCGTCTAAAAGGTACTAGTTGCTAATGAGTGAACAATTTTTTGTATTTCAACAAAAATTGCACTGAAGCATAATATTAAGTATCTAGTAGTTACTAATGTTATGAAATATAATTCAATTATTAATTAGGTATATTAAATAGGCTATGCCACCTCAACGCAAGATGAATTAAATCACAGAAAGATTATTAGTAAAATTATTAGATTCCAATAATGTCTGTGACAAAATATGACACCGAGGCAATCCTAGTTAAGATTAATTAAATGTGTAAATGAACAATAAATAAAATTTTCCCAATTAACCATATTTATGTTTATAAATGAAAGCTTGAAGCGTAAATATTATATTCGTGTATTACTAAATATTATATAATTAGGCACTAACGGGGATACAGTTAATCATTTATACAAGTCAAAATAGGTTCTATTGCCTTGCATATTGAAATAGTACTAAGGTGAAGTTTAATCACGAATTCGAAACCGCGGTCTATAGGTGTTGGCTTTAGCATTCTGGATATTCATGAAGCGGATAATGGAATTCAATAGAACCAAGGTTTAAGTCGTGTACATTTTATGAAACTTAGAAATCATATTAAAACTGTTCAAAATCTGTAACTGAAATAAGCCATAGGAACGTATCAATTAAAAATAGATAACGATGAAGTCATCCTTCAAATTTTAGTACAATTTTAACTTTCATGCTGAAAATTCATAATTTGTCCTTTCATTTACATAATTATTATTCACAACTGGAAAGGGGGTCTATAATTGAAACACTGACTGTAGCTTTTAACATGTTCATTCATTACGCTATGTCTAAGCCTGTGCATAATTAAATAGACGCGCGCGCAACAATCAAGATCGTGCACATGAATGCATTTCCGCCCGACTGCGGGGCTATCGATGTGCGGTGCAGGACATGCTTTGCAATTGACACGGTCCGAAATCACTGGCGGTACGGTACATATACGATACATACACGTGTGGTGTGACAGATTCAAATTCAAATACAAAATCCATTTATTTCATGTGCTATTAAATAACATATAAAATAAATACATTTCTATCAATATAGTCGACAAGTATAAATATCATATCCATTTATTATATATATTCATATATTATAAATGTTTATGAACACTCTAGTCCTGGCGCCAGAACAGGATGCCACATAATATCACGCAATAGAAATAGCCCAAGTGAACCCATTTAACAGTTTCGATGTCTGACAAATTTAGTATTTGACTGCGTATGAGGCAGAGCTAGGCCTTTTCGCCAACTTACTGATATGAGGACCCCATCAAAGCAAGTGATTCCAAGGAATACGGTAGTATTAACAAATACTTATTCTTAGCTTCGTATCTTTATAGCTTCGGATCCATATTTTACATTCAGAAGTGGGCATCTTATGCATTTTGTTTTCATTTCATTAAGAAGTAGGTTATTTACAGTAAACCGTTTCTATAGGTTGGAAATGGCATCGTAGACAGCGTAACAAACGAAGTGTTATCATTCAACTTTTTTTAAATTGCAATGATTAAAGGTGTCATCTGCAAACAGCACTATCTCATGAACGTCCCTAACAATGCCAAGTAATTTATTTGTATTGGCAAAATATAGAAAAGTGTCAAGAATTGATCCCTGTCGTACACTCATATGACTAAAGGTCCAGAAGATCGCACGATATTGTTTATCAATTAATACTCTAAACTTTATTACTCAAATAGGATTCCAGAAGGTTGAGTGTCGATCCTGTAACTCCATAGTGACATAGTTTCCCGATTAAAGTTTGATGACAAACACGAGCTTTGGAGAGAAAGTAAAATATTCCAATGCATCTCTCAAATCTACCCAGGTTTCAAAAATAAGATGAAATAGCTTAAAGCCGGCATCGATTATTAAATGACCTCCAAGTATAACCGAAATTTATTAGTTATTAATTTATTATAAAACTGTGCTAACAATTGATTTAAGATAAACTTTTCAAAATTTTACTAAGTTCCGCAGTTTAGATATAGTCTGAAAGTTGTTGGGATTTATTATATTTGTATCTTTAAATACAGTAATTACTTTCATTTTTTTCATCAAATCGAAAAACGCTCCTTCATTACACACTCATTAAAGTTAAACGTCAAGTGTGACAGAATGTAATCAAAGATGGAATTCACGATCATATAGAAAGGCTACGAAGGTCAGAAGTTCACTTCATGGCTGATGATTTAAAAGATTCGATAACCTCTTACGAATTATCATAATTCAATTCCAAATCAATATTACAGATGACGCTTCAACGTCTTAATACAAATCAATCTATTACAGATTTTATTGACAAATTGTGATTGTTAAATTTCAATACGTACAAGAGAACTTGAAAGATTTAAAAACAAATCAGTAGGTGCATACGACGGAAGACCGATGTATTAATAGTTCATCTAACAATTTTATTGTACTACAAATGATATGAATATTCTCATTGATAGCTGTTCTCTACGCTTTTTACGCTTGCTGTTTTGTATATTGTATATTCAATATTCTCAACGAATTCAAGAGGCCAAGAATGGTAAATGCTAATTTTTATCCTACAAAGAATGACGTTTCCTCTGGGATAGCGAAAAAGCTGTCAGAAAGCAAATAAAAAAAAAATATGCGAAACATTATTATTATTATTATTATAATTATTATATTATTATTATTATAAAATAATGTTTCGCATATTTTTTTTTATTTTGAAAGGAAGGCTTGGACTAAATTAAAATACACAATACTCCTATATCTGGAATAACCAAACGTTTGTGTGGAATTCAATATGAGTTTAACCGCAAACAATAAATGGATATCCGTGACAAGTATTTTATATGTGCAAATGTTATTATATGAATTATAAAAATCAATATACTTATAGTCTGTATATGTTAGATGAATACCATGAATAACATTTATTCCTTAAAAATATTATATATAAATGCAAATGCAAGAAATTAACGATATAGATATAAACAGCACGGTAGCTATAAAATAATACAATATATTAATATATAGTAATGATATAATATAAACTTACGCCTATCTCCTAGGTGGGTAGGCAGAGACTATAAATTTTCACATGTTATGATCTTTGCATATCGTTCTTACTTCGCTGACATTCATCAATCTTTTCGTGCAAGCTCGTTGGTTTCAGGTGCTTCAAATTTGGCTCTTTTTTAGTACGCCGCAAATTTGGTTCGCATAGGTTTTCTTAGGGCCACTTTTGCCTACCTTTCTATCATGCACATTCACTCTATAGATTTGTTTTTTAGTCTATGAGGGCTGCTATTTATATATACGGAATATCAAAAAGAAACAAATATCTATAATTTAACATGGTTTTATTGATTTTCAAAATATTCGCCATGATGATCGATGCGCTTTTGCATACGCTCAAATTAATTTTCATAGTACTTTTTCCATTCTGATTGAGGTATGTTCAAAACGTGCATTTAGAACAGGTCAACGGCCCCTTCGTTTTGGCCGGCGTGTGACAGCTAGCATTGTCATGATGAAGAATGATTCTGCGTTGTCGGTTGTTCTTTTTTACTTCTTCTAAGACTTCTGGCAAGCATATGGTCGTGTATCAATCTGAATTAACCGTTTTATGGCCGTGGCTCCGTGCCACTAGAGAATCACATGTCAATTTATACTAAAAAAAAGAGGCAACCATTTGTTTCAAAGTGTTTTTGGCACGAATCACTTTTGTTGGATGCGGCTCATCTTGGAACACTCACACCGTTGACTGTTGCTTAGCTTCGGGGTAGTATGCATAGATCTAAGATTCACCACCTGTGTAGTATTTTTTTTTAAGGATATTTTTGGATCAATCGACACGAGCTGATTTTTGATTAATTCTCAAGTTGTGCAGAATCCAACGCTAGCAATTTTTTTTACAGCCAAATTTTCCTGTAATATCTAATGTATGGTCGTCATACTCGTACTTATGCCCACGGACGCTTTTATCTCGCGATATGTAATATGATGATCTTGCATTTACCTTCCCGCTCAGAAATAATATTTTGTGGTGGGTAAACAACCGATTTAGGGTGACTTTCGTCAAATTTGTTCGTAAGCATAGAGCCCACAAATAAACTCACTAAACCAGTGGCACACATTAGTTTTCGATGGTGCTTCATCTCCAGGAGTCGAAAGTTGATCGATGCACTTTTTTTTGAGTTCACCCAAGCCGAAAATCGTGATAAATCATTGCACGAAAATGTTCACAAGTTAAATCCATGGTGATGAAAACACGGAATTTTCAAAATGACGCCACTGTGGTAAAGCAATTGATAGTTACATGAAACAAACTGTATTCTACAGCTAAGGAGTTTCATTTTTAAATATTGTAACTACTTTTTAAGTATTATATGCGGCCAATTCTGGATACAGGAATATCAGCCCTTGTACTTTAGTTCACGTTTTCCAGATGGCTAAATCACTGGAAAATACCTTTTTCTACTCTAGTTATTGCATCGTCTTTCGAACTATACTGCACTCTGACGTCACTGTTCCTACATTTATTTTTTCAAAACACATACTGCGCAAACATAGATGTATAAAAAGTCGCATACTATATTCACTGCAAAATGTGATAACATGAGGTTCATTTTTAAATGGAAAGAGAACAAGTAACGATGACTTTATTATTGGAAGACAAAACTCCCATTTTTACAATTTAAACGTGCTGTTCTAAAACAAGGCATCAATGGAGTGGTATAATAATATTTAAATGTTTATTACTGTTTTTTGATTGAATGTACGAAAAGAATTATAGTATATAATTCTTCATATTAAAACTTAATGTAGTAATCACCTAAAATTGAAATAAATCATTAATTTCATAATCCCAGTGAAAATATACATGAAATAGTTTAATAGTTTTTAAGTGTACAGAGTATAGTAATATAAAACTTTCTTATTACTTATATAGGAAAATAAAATTACGATTAATTAAACATTACCATATTTTTAATGAATATACTACTTATATATAATTTGCTAAAAAATAAATTCAAATGTAATAAACATAATTTTTTTTGCATGAAATAGGTTTAATTTATTGTACGATTTCCCTTTAGAGGTAATTTAAAGATTTATATGTATATATATAAAATAAAAATATAAAAACAGCGACTCTATTGGTTTAAGAACAGAGTCTGTATTTTTAAGTGACCGAATAATGTGACAATGCATGAAATACGAGACCAGTTCTGCTTAGGTCCATTTCTTTTAAGAGGGTTTAAATCTCAGCTTTTGATGTTACTTTAAACGAAGAAATGCAAAATGCTCATCGAATACTCATTATAATACGTGTTCGAGCACCTGTTATATTTAAACTAAATTTTGTTTATCGGAAATAAGAAATACCATCCCTTTTCATAGCTTTCTGTTTGTCACTTTTGCCTTTTTTTAATAGAACACTTCGACGTCGTAACAGAAGGTGCGACGAAACTACACTGAAGGCAATGAGTGCTAAACTGTCTGTTTTAGCGCTCATTTACTGCGGACGTATTTGAACACGGGACTGCGCAACTTCTCTTTTTTATAGATCAATGTACGTAAATTAGCTAAGAAAACTAGCAAATACTTAGATTTTAGAATTCCGTACCTGAACATTACAAAGAAGACTAAGCTCCGTCTGTCTGTTGACCATATCGATTGCCGTGTCTTTGAAGGGCTATTATTATTTATTTGTTCGCTTTGCTTAGCAGAAGCGAGGGAAAAGGCGGCTAATATGATTTAAAGGGAGAAAGGAACGAGAGAAAGAGGGAGAGAGAGAGGGAGTAAACCTGAAATGGAGAGGGAATTAAATTCTGAATACAATGAAAAGCGAGCTGGGTGACGGTAACAGAATTGATTTTGGTATCGAGCTTTTAATAGGGATTGAAAACTCGATCAAGATTCTTTTGTGTAATAGATAATTATAAGTACAAGATATAAAGAGAGTAATATTTGTTATATTAGCTAATTTATGTTTAAGTTAAACAAAAATAAATATTTAGATTGACAAACTCAACTATCTGCCGCAAAAAAATAATCATTTTGACTTAGCACATACAAATGATATATTAAAATCGATTTGCTTTTCAAATTCAATTAAGATGAAACATTTTTACAAAAAAAAAAAGGTATCTTTACCTTTTTTTTTTTTGTAAAAATGTTGTGAAATTGATCTTTCAATATGAGGCAAAACTATTAGGAAGGCTATAGGACACAAAAAAAATATTTTGCACTGTGTTGATATATCTATATAATATCTAGTTAGATGCATTTAAGCTCCAAGATACAGCTTTTTTAGGGTTCCAAGCCAAAATGGCAAATACGGAACCCTTATAGTTTCGTTATGTCCGACCGTCCGTCCGTATGTCACAGACATTTTATTCAAAAACTACAAGACGTATATTGATAAAATTTATAGTGCAGGGGTTTTGTATGAGCGGCTATTTAGTTTAGTGGTCAAATAACCAAAATAAATATTTTAAGGGGGGAGGGGGCACTTCATACATGTAACAGAAGCTGAAATTTTTTTTTCAACAAACATCAATGTGTGGCACATATTTCGACAGCTCTATTAAAAACACTAAGGTTTTTAAGCACTTTCCCTGATTACGTAAATAATTTCAGAAATAATCGCTCCAAAAATTACAAAAATTGTGCCTCCTCTTCTATTTTCTAAACCATATTTCTAAAAAATATGAAAAAATAGCGAAGGTAATGTTTAATAAATACTATCAACGAAAATTATTTTAAACAAGATCGGATATACTGTTTTTGAGTTATTCCCGAAAAACTGCGCTTCTCAACAAAAAGATGTAAGCGCCATGAAGATACGCTCTTTTGCTAATGCGCTTTAGTTTACACTAGTTTAATACTAAAATAGTTGACATACCTACTTATTTTTCTAGTTAAAGGCGAATAAAGTGCTTATAACTATTCCGTTCGGTAAACATGGAAAAAGTGTAACACGTACCTTTTTCATCCGTAGTGCATTTCTTTGTCATAACGGCTTCGGAACCTTATAAGGAGCATGGTCCGACTTGCTCTTGGCTAGTTTTTTATGGTAAAGAACATTTTTTCCTCATAAATAAGCGTGTATTATGTTAAAATGAAATTTAATTACGTAACTTTTAGCGTTAATAGGTTGTAAAGTTGTTGTTGCAAATTTACATGGAATTTTGACCAACTTAGTTTTACAATTTTCTAAAACTTAACCGATATGTAGAAATTTCGATAGCATAGGTAGATACATAATGAATTTCTTCTATACACCTTTAAAGTTTTAAAAGAGCAAATGAGCTTGTGATTCTAATAGATGCATAAGTACATGCTTATCACCAATGGTTATGATCACCAATTCCTGCCTTTCAGGACACGAACAGTGTATCCAATGGAAGAAGGATCGATGGAGAGGGAGTGGAGTGACGGATCCATTTTATCCCTCATTCACAGGAGAAAAGACAACAACGGAAGCTGCCACTTCACGTCTGTACTCAGCGAGAGTGTGGCGTATCACCTACAAGTAGATACAAAAATATGGTAGTTCGGCAGAGCCATCGGTATAAAAATATTAAATCACTTGTCATGCGGATAGCCGAACAACAGAATACTTGAAACAAGAAGCCCCACCGTGAGGATGAAAATTGAAACATTTTCGATTCGCAAAATGGCAGGCCTTTCCTGGCGCCTAACGCAGCGTTTATTCATTTACGGCGGTCGGCTTCCCGGGGAAAATATATTCGCGGTGTATCTCAGACGTTTTCAAGGAGTTTAAGAGGGAAACGAATCTCAGTCACTGCGTAATCGTCCGTTCCCAACTAATTACAAGTTTTTAAAGAAGTTGAACGCTTCAGGGTTGCGCCGGATTCATTTTCATATTTTGGCTATAAATAAAAGGCGCTGAAACTCGAGAAAAATTCTTTGTTGTAAGTTAAATACCTCGACGTTTATGGTTATATTCAGATACGGTATCGGACGTTATTTTGCGTGTGATGATTATTCTTTATCCGTTCGGTTAACGGTTAAATTATTTAAAAAAATGACAGAACAAGGGCGAACAGGATTGTATTCTGAGGGTTTCGTGAAAAATTATTTATGAACGTAGACCCATCAAAAGTCGTGACGATATTTACCTATTTTCGATAGCGTTACTGGCGAAATATCGGTTCAGAAATTCCGTCAATTTTGCTGTTTTTATTACGTCCATTTTTTTGCACATTCGAATTTTCGGTAATTTTATTTTTTTGTAATTGAGAGTTAAAATATGTTTTCCCATACATCGGTATACATCACGACTGTACTCCAACTACTATTGTCAAATTGTAATTGCAAAAAAAAAAAACTAATGATACAAATATAAATAAAAAAAATTCAGATGCTATTCCTTTATATGTAGTCATACTTTAGTTGTTCTTTATTTGCATATGCTATTTAGTAAAGTTCATGAGTATAGGTCGACAGAAAGTACCCTATAGGTTTTGTTCTATTTGTGAGTGTTAAAATATGCGCAAAAAATTGCCCTAAAATTTGATTGCATTGACTTAAAATGTTATTTTTTTACAGTTTAAGTGACTGTAGGCCTAAGTACCTATTTGTTTTTAATTTCAACTTGATACCTTTACGTATTTCCGAGAAAACGCTCTTAACAAAGAGATAGATAGACAACGAAGTGACATATTATCTGTTCGACAGACAGTCAAAACAATTAAATGTCTGTCTGAACAGTTATATGTGAGGTAAATAACGAAAATGCGATTTTTGTATTTGTAGGTATAGCGTTGAAATTACTGAATGTGACAAAAATTAATACAATTTTCTATTGTTAATTCTTTGATTGGTTGATGACTATTACAACGAAAAAAGTGCGATTCTTGCGTAAGGTTTCACCGGCGTCATAAAGAGAAAAACAGCTGATGGTTTGGATAATTACTGTCGGGATTCAACACTCGCGCTGTTTGAAGTTCACGATCAAAATAACACTCGACGTCAAAACACAAGTGCCAAAGCTAAGACGGTAAAAATCCACGAGCGGGGTAAATAATTGAAGTGCACACAGTTCGGGCCGACCGGCGGGCGGCGCCCCGGCGCGGTAATCCGCCGGCGGCGCTCGTATCTGTCGCTGTTCATCTCTCGGGCAATAATTTTAACGGGGATTATTTCTCATTTCGGACGAAAAGTTTTAATGTCTTCTGAAATAAAATTAAATCACTGCCGCGGCGTTCATTAGGCGGCGTTTCTTTACAGGTGATTCCCTGGCCGGAGCGGGCGCCGTCCGCCCGCCGCGACCGGTCGCGGCCGGGCGCCGCCCCCGCCCGCCGCGGCCCGCAGCGGTAAACACTAATGGAAACTTTCCCGGAACGGGCGAATAAATTGTTGTTATTTGTCTCGTGAACAATCTGTATAACGTGAATAATAACAAAGTTCTATTTGTACGTGGACTGTATTTTTTACACAGTTGCAAACTACTGTATAGCGATGGAGTACTTAAAAATTAAGAGTGCGATTATACATATATTTTATATTGTTGTACGTGTCTCCCTAAAATGTATTTGTAACCAAATTCGAGTATAACTTATTATTTGAAGCGTTTTATGGGACACTCTTTCACATAAAAACGTACATAAATATGAGCATTAAGTATATTCGGGGCTATGTATATGGTATGGAATCGTTAAGTAACTACTAGAACTAAGTTTTCATTATAATTTAAATGCCATTTTACGTAATAATTGTTATTGTTTGAAGTAGCACCGTCTATTGTTAGGGGGGTGTTTAGGGATCCGAGCCAAATGCTAAAAACGGAACTCTTATAGTTTCGTCGTATGTCACATCCGTATGTTATATGGCATTTTATTCAAGAACTACAAGATGTATATTGATGAAATTTATGGTGTAGGTGTCTTGTATAAGCCGCTTCTTAGTTTGGTAATGAAACGAGAAAACTGAACATTTATAGGGGGAGCACTCCATACATGTATCAGAAGTTGAAAAAAAATTTTTTTGTGCAAACATGTTGATATTTGTTTGGGACATACGTTGACAGTTCTTTTAAAACGTTCTAAGCTTTCTAAACAATTTTTCTAATTACGTGAATAATTTTGAGAAGAATCACTCCGAAAGTAGCAGAAATTGTGGTCTCCTCCTTTATTTTCTAAATCGTAAGTTCAAAAAATATGAAATAAAAAACGAAGGTAAAGCTTAAAAAATACTTTCAACAAAAATGACTTTGAACACGATCGAATATACTATTTTTGAGTTATTACCGAAAAACTGCGCTACTGAATAAACGGTCGTAAGTGCCATGAAGCTACGTTCTTTTGCTGATGCACTTTAGTTTATACTATTTTAATAGTAATAGTCGACATACTTACTAGTTTTTATAGGCGGCTAAAGTGCTTCAAACTATTCTGTGCGGGAAACATGGTAAAAGTGTAACAACGTATTTTTTTAATTTCTAGTACATTTTTTTTTAAAAAAGGCTTGGGAACCCTATAATGAGTATGGCCCGATATGCTCTTGGTCTGTCTTTTTTTGTTAAGTTTGATTAAAACTAATAGCAGTTCGTGATCTAAAAATTAAATATTAGTGAATGTGTAATACGACCTGTGGCGTAGTTAGCTTGGGTGTCACTCGGGGCGGATTTGAACTGATATCCTAAAAACCAAAACTGTTAAGTTGATGAAAAACTCTAATGATAAACAATGTTTTATATTTTGTTGTGCATTTTTTGAGAATCAAAATTTGCGGTCGGATGAACTCGAGTGTCACCCCTAAATGGGTGGCACCCGGTGCGGACCGCCTCCGCTGCCCTACCCTAGCTACGTCACTGAATACAACAAGCAATGATTAAAATATTTAAGTAAACTTACTTGAATTACGCCTACGACAACTCAATACTTTATGAAAATCCGTTGTATTTATTAGCAATTTTGCTTTTTCAGTTGCTTCACAAGAAACATGTTTTAAATAAAAGTGTGTAAGGGAGCTAGCGTGTTTAATTACTAACATAAATGAATAAAAATAGTGTCAAAAGATGCGTAATTCAAAGAGCTACGAAACAACATTTCTCTGTAATAATTTGTTAAAAATTACAAAAATTATCACAAATTATGACCTATATATATTTTTGAGATTCAAATTTCTCAAAAACAAAAAGTTTTTAAAATTTTAACAAAACACTGGAGTAGTAAATTATCTATCGTTTGAGCTTCTAATATAATTATAAAAATCGATCGACATTTAGTAGTACTTTTGTGGTTCATTATGAGGGTACTTTTTATAAAAATCTTGATAGTCGCGTTAAACCTGTATAGATATTTCTTTTTTTTAAATTCTATATTTTGTATTCAAGATTGACTCAATATCCGAAATGTCCTTTTTCATTTTTTTGAAAATGTAAACTTTTCGAATTACGATTTTATTAAAATCGACCGTTTCACGACTTGCGTTTTGGGTTTGCGAACGGAAGTTGTGAGCGAGAGTTGTGAGCGAGAGTACTAATATCGGTTTATAATAACTAAAATGTTAATATTTAACACGCTTTTATTGGCGTTACTTGAATGTATGTGTGTATTTATTAGACAGAATCTTAGAGACTTAATATAATTCATTTCTAATCGTTGGAGGATTACGAAACTAGGCAATTGTGTGTAGTTCTGATAACAATACGATAATATGCTATCATTGAACTGATCTGATGATGGAACCTTATTTGAGCTTGTCGGAGTTATCTTGATATGTATTCTGGCCATGAGCGATTTAATATGGTCAAGGTGAGAAACATGCTGAAGGCCGAATGGTATGATGATCTTTAAAAATATCATATAATCCTCACCTCGGGGCACCGGGAGTAACTGTGTTGTGAATAACCTACCTACTACTGCGGAAGTGTTGGTTTACCAACGAAATGAAAAAAAATCAGAAAATTTTTTTTTTTAATATTTCACTAAAAAGTGAAAAATTGATAGCTAAGTCTGTAATAAAACAACGCTTTTATAAAAACGTAGGTACTAGACTACTAGGCACTAAGGTAGGTAATAGGCTACTAGGTATTAAGGTAGGTAATAGGCTGCTATGTACTCAGGCAGGTAAAAGGCAAGAAATAATTATTGAAGTTGTTCTTTCTGTTAAGCAATGAAATCGTTTGTCTACGTATTTTTGGAAAACAGCGCCCTGCGCTTTCACACTCAAATATTATACTGTACTACAAACAGGGCTTATACATACCTAGTTAATGAATATTGTTTCTGTGCTGAGTTTTGTTTTTATTCCTTTTGTTATTATGCCCATTTTCGATGCATCCGAAGCTCGTGTAGTGCACGAGATCTGGTATTTTTTTTTTCATTTTTAATCATATATTCTGCATTATCAGCGCAACACTCGCTGCTGTAGGTTGTATAATGGTAGAACTAAATTAAAAACCGTATTAAAAATCTAATACGACATAAATTGTTGTTAAACTGAGACAGCATATATGCGTGTAAGCGAATACGCCCCCCCCCCCGTTAGTTAAAATAAAACGAAGAAAAGCTCCGCAGAAATTCAATAGTTATTCCGCGGTGTATGGCGGCGGAGATCTGATATCTTCCGACTCGATCCGCGGTCGACAATGCCGGTTCGTGACCCAATTAAGTTCGTCGTCGATCGCCGGAATACAATTTCGGGGTAACGGAGTCCAGTTCGATTTCTAATACTTCAATTTTTTTTTTCCAGGCACCACGAAATTTATTCACGACAAGTCCCGCATCTACGAGTATTCGTCACGTATCCATAGCCGCCGTCCGAGGTACATTAATGGGAGGTTTCAATTTATAACTTTGATTTAACAGTGGACGAACGAGGGTCTTTCGTCTCTGAGGGTTACGCACCTAAAGCAATTCATTGCCCAGCTACCTCTCTGTTCGGCCGTTGGATGGACGAAAATGATATGTTATTTACGAGTGATATGTTATTATTCTGAATATTTAGGCCAATCGCACACATTTGGTGATATTTAAGCTTCGTAGCCCTCCGTACGATGTTTGTAGGGTCCACTGATCAAGACATGCGTTGGGAATCACACTCTCTTCCAAGTTATATTAACTAGCGTAGGGGTATAAGGAAAATCTTCAATTCCGTGAGCTTATTATACCGGACAATGTTATATACAAAAATCAGAGTACAATAAAAATATGCAAGATGAGGAAATTTATATTGACGTTTTCCTGGGAAATTATTCTTATGTATTTATCTCGTATAAATTTGTTGAAAAACGTAGATTAATCCGAATTATTTCGGATATTGGACGAATAGCAAACTTCGATACTGAGAAAGGGGAGATATACTGATAAAAAGTACATAAAACAAATAAGTGTCTGAAAGAAGCATAAAGAAATTGTTCATTAAATTACTTGATGTGATCTCCATGATTTATTTATAAAACTCAGACGAGACTGTGTTATTAGACATTTACGGTAGAAGATTATAATTAACAATGCGGTCCACGTGTTATGAGCGTGGTCGGTCAATGGGACCTTAGAGATTTTGAATTTAGGCAAATAACAGAATTAATAGATGCGGTCTGTTAACTTTCACAAAGGTGAAAGTTAACAGACCGCATCCATTATCGTCGTCGAACAAGGGACCAGCTCAAGGATGCAATCAATTCACTTATAAAAAAAAAAAAAACGAATACGGCCTGAGGAGCGTTTATAAGATGTATAAATACTGTTTGCTAAGTGTAACATTCTTAAAGAAATATGGTATCAATTTTTTTCTTATATATGAAAATTCACGAAAAGGACGACCAACTTCGTTTATATTTGGTAGATGTTAAGGAAGTGATCACGGACACGTGACAATCCAATGAAACGAAAAATTCAAGGGTATCATGATCATCTTCGAATGCGTAATAGATATCATCTCAATGCCTTCGTAAAAGAAATCATATAAATCGACTATGACATATGTTTATGATGGAGACTCAGATTTTAAATTTGTGATATGATCTGACTTTGTAAGAATTCGTTTGTATCTTGTGTTATTTCATAATATTAAAAAAAAATGTGTCGGTACAATATTTTATCATTTTTAATTTTAATAAACAAAACCTTATTTTTAAAATACGCGTTCTTAATATTTTTCAAGTTCATGAAATATAAATGTAAAGTCAGTTTTTTTATCCTCAATATAAGACGCGTTTACACATAGTAGCTTAAAAATAGAAAAAAATAAATGAGGGATTTCGAAGATTCTTATTATTGATAGACAGTAATATTTCTCTACAAAGTTTTCAGTAATTACCCTCGAGAAGGCGTCGCGACTTTGAAAGAGAGTAATCGACAATAAAAGAAAGGTCGGGAGTGATGAAACTCGTAGGGAAGTTAATGAGAATTTATAAGCTACTGCTCAGAAAGAAAAATACATATGAACACGTAAAAAAATCAAGTAAACCCGGTCCTTTTTAATGTCGCGCAAGTTCGGTGAACGGCGTCTCATATTTAAATTTCATTTGGGAGGTACCCATTAACCTTTGTGTATCACGTTAGACGGAATACACACGGCCCCCGACACAATGGGTTTACCTTAAAGGTTACAGGGCCGCCGCCTGATCCGTCCCGCGCGCACGGCGAGCACCGGAAAAGAGCCGGATTCGATACCGAACATTGCGTTTTTCTTTCGGTGAATCTAATTAATTCGGGAAAATAGCGGATAAGGGCACCGCGCGCACCGCAAGGGACGGCGGTGGGCGTGCGCGTGTTGGTTAATGCAAATACGTGAGTGCTCGTCCGTGTCGGCTCCCCGTTTTCTGGTAAATTCGGGTTGTAAACGCGTATCTGACGCGGGAAATGAACACTTTATTTATGACGGTGTGAACCTATCGATAAAACGAAACGGTACTCTCTAAAACTGAATTAGTAGAATTTTTACTAATTGAAGTAGTAATAGTAGAAACTACATCAAAATTAGTAATTTTTAGTTGAATCTACTACAGATTTACTAAGTTTGTAGGCGTTACTTTTCAATTAGTAATTTTTCACTCATTGAAGAAGTAATATGGCCCAACTTCACTACTGAATTAGTAGTTCTGAATTAGTAGTCACTTGACAATTAGTAAAATAATCACTTTTATAATAGTAGAATTATACTTTTTAATTAGTAGAAAATTTACAATTTTAATTTGTAATCATTTCTACTAATTGAAAGAGTGGATAACCACTTATTGCTGGTCGTATACTTTGGACATCTTAAAATAGTAGCTATTGACTATTAATTAGTGGTTTTCCACTAATTCAGTTTTAGAGAGTATTGTTTTAGCGTTTTTGTAACCGAGTTAGTCCCGAAATGAGTTAAAACATACAAATGAAATATGAAAATACATGGAATATCGAAAGGTCATCGTGACAAACATCGTGAATACCTATAAAAAGTTAACGTGCTTTATTGAGAAAAAAAATTAGTATGAATATAAAAATAATGATGTACAACCTACTAGTAGTATCTACTAGTGGACACTATCATAATACATATATGAAAATCTGGTATATGCCAAGAGATATACAGAATCGTTCTAAAAAAGGAGCGACATCCATAACATAAAATCTAAACATAAGAACGATCTTGCTGCTATTAAAACTTGTCTAAGTAAAGTAAATAAACCGTTTAAGGGGCAATGTGTGCGCTTTCATAATAAGATCCCAGCTGAAATTTATAATTTGTCACTTTATGAATTTAAACGTTTCGTTAAAAGAAAGTTATAAGGCAAGAGCTAGTATACTGTGTCTGAAAATATCAATGAAAAAACCCATGAGATTGAACTGCTCGGCTATCAGGTTGCTTCATATTATTACTAAGTGCTAAATTATTGTTTATTCAATATTTTGGATTTATGAGTAAAAAAAAAGCAAACCTTAAGTTTCTTGCCCATTCTTCCCATAGCGAATCAGAATTTGGAATGGGTGGTAATTTTAATGTCGTAAACAGTCGCTTATGACGCATTTCAAGTGTAATTTCAATTACTTACGAAACAAAGATATTTTGATTTGATTTGAACGATGATGGCTTAGCGCTTTCAAGAGCTTAGCTTTTCGACCAAAAGAAATGTTTTAATCCTGATCTTAGCACATTAACCAATGTGAAATTAAGCCGTCTTGCTTCGTGCCTCAGAAAGAAGGTCGGTTCCGGATATTGTCATCGCATAGGGGTTAACGGCCGATACCGTCCTCGTACTGGACCAGCGTGCGGAATGAGAGTCCCACAATCTGATCTAAAAAGATTGTGGGAGGGTATACTTAAGTAAAATGGTTTAATCTGACACAACCATAATCAGCTTTGTTCGCAGTCGTACTTGTGCGATTTTCATGGTTAGGTAAGTTACCTGCTGTCGCACCCCAGACGAGTCGTCTGTCAGTCGACTTCTATACCATTAAAAGAGACGTGATGTGTAAAAGCTTTTCCGTCTGTCCATAATTCGTCATTATAAACTTGTGTAATGTACATTTTTTGCTCGGTGGACGAATTCTCAATTTATTTAGAAAATGGTAAATTTCTTGTTGAATTAATCAGGAAGTGAATTTCTTAAGTGTTTTACACTATTCTCTCAAACTATCGTTCCGTGATTATATATATTCTGCGATGATGTGGCCATAGAGCCACTTCGGCGCAGGGTGCTATGAAACGCTGATGTCATACAGTTCAGACCACACAAAGACTTGTGCGTGTCGCTGACACATTTAATTGCTAAGCTGTGCTTTTTACAGCTTTTTAAAATATGCCGTTGAAGAACACCAGAAGGTATCTATTATTATTAGCCATCAAATAATCATCAACAAATTGTATCAGTTATTAATCTCGTAAAAGCACAGACATTTCACAAAGCGCCGGGATCGGATAATATGCTTTTTAATTCATTTACTCTTTGCTTTAACATATAAGTCCGGTATAAATCTGAATTGAAGCACATTTTATTATTGTAGTGAGGTGTGTGGTTCGTTTTTTAAATTGACTCAATTTATTTGAAACTTAAAAAGACAAAAAATATATTTTGTACAAATACGTCATATAAATAACTTTCCTTTGCACGTTTTGCAAGAAAGTAATACCAAAGAATCCTTAATACGAGGGGCGTTAAATAAAAATGAGAATGAGTATGTTGTCGGTAATTTTTATTAGATGTTACTTTATTTTTTGACATAGTCATCTTTTAGCATAATACACCTGGTTCTTCTTTTTTCTAAACCTAAAACTCCCGTCTCAAAAAACACTTTACGTAGCACCTAAATCTTCCTGTGCTATAGCAACACTGCATCATCATCTTCTAATCTCTATCCTTTCAGATACTTCCTCATCTTTGGAAATAGATAGAAATCACTAGGAGCTAGATTGGGTGAATATATAGAATGCTCGAGTATTTAGAAACCAATATCTCAAATTGCAGCTACAGCGACCTAGGACCTGGGGGCCGAGCCATTATTTTGATGGAATAAAAACAATTTTTCCTAGTTTGCCTCGATATTTCTTTCGAATTTTATTATGCAATTTTTTTATTAGTTCTGCATAGAAAGAGTTCGTAACAGTAACTTCACGATCGAGATATTCTATCATGACTGCTCCATTACTATCCCATAAAAGAGAGTCCATGATCTTTCTGGCTGAATGGCCTTAAATTTGTTAGGGGTTGGAGATGGTCTTTTCCGAGTCATAGACTGTGATTTCGTTTTTGGATCGTAATGAATAAGTCACGTTTCATCCATGGTTGTAAATTGAGGCAAAATAACTACGGAATCTTGTAGCAGTTCTAAAGGAGCTCAAAAAATTTTCAGCCGGGTTTGCGTTTGTGCATCGGTAAGCATTCTGGGAATCCAGCAAGCGGATACTTTCTTCATCTCCATACTTTAATGTAAAATTATATGTACACTACCAGTCGAAATCTTTGTTCCTTGGGCAATAAACGACACGACAATCTGTGAAAGCAATTTTTTCGACTTTTTTTACCATTTCATCAGTTACTACTGTTGTTGGATGAACCGAGCGAGGGTCATCTTTGGTGGATTCACGTTCAAATTCGGTACAATAATGGGTAACTGTAGAATACAGTCGAGCATTTACTGCAGAAGTATTCTGTGAGTCTGGATTAACACGTTCTGTAGTGAATTTTTTCAAGTATAAGCACTTGATAATTAGAAATTCAGTTTTTTCCATTTTAATCAACACTACGATAGACTGCAAAAATGGAAGTCCAAAGGATTCCCATTTTTGCAGTCAATCGTAATTCCATTCCATTCCATTTTAAAAAAACAAAAGAAGTTAAAATTACTTCCTATTTATAATCTAATAGATATTCCAGATTTACCAGCCAGTGTTTACTTTTTTTGGTTCCAAAGAGTTTGTACCTCATTCTTACATAATAATGAACGTCCTTTGTAGTACAACATTTCGTTAATTTCAATAAATCTTAATGTTTTCAGGCTTTCCCCATTTTAGTCTGCTCTAATATTTAATTAATAGTCTAGATTCCGGCATCGGGAAAACATTCCCTCCTTTGTTCATTGAATGAAGCGATGTTCTAAAAACTTATCTAGTAATAAATAATTAAGAAATATAAAAGCTGCTAGAAAAAAACCTACTGCCAATATTTTTTTTCTAGTTGTGATATAGAGTTGTGTTGGATCAAGTCATGTGTTTAGTCAACAAAGACGATGAATGTAAAAAAAATATAATTTTCAAACCTAAATAAAAAGATTTTCATTAATTTTGTATATAACTTTTAGCACTCATAAAGGTCAATTAAGTAATTATGTAGTCGTTAATAATACTAACAACACTATGATGTGGCTCTGAAAATGTCTCAAAATACATGCGAACGAATCTAATAAAAAAAATCATCAATTAAAGTTAACGGCAGGCAAATTATTTTGATAATTTTTACGTAGTTTAATTTTTTATATTTAAATACCTTCCTAAATGATTATTTCTATCAATCAGCAGACTAGGGAAGGCTCTTCGCAGGCCGTATTTTAAATCACAAGAAGTGTATCGTTTTCACCATCAGGCAACCCTATCTCGTAGGAGGACTTACAAAAGTTCACGCAGTAGCTCCTCACATTCTTACGTACCAAGTGAACGGTCAAGCGTAAAGGTGCGAGCTCAGCTGTTATGAACGAATGCGTAAGGCGCTTTTAACTTAAAGCTATCTGGTGAAGCTGTCCAATTCCGCGAAAGGAGGGCAGGGCGGGTCGGGTGGCGGGGGGCAGGGGGGCGGGCATTACTAGAGTAAACCGTTCCGGGTTCTCATGGTGTTCGTGATTAATTCGATGAGCCGTGAGTAACGAAGGCGGGCTGTGCGCGGGCGGCACCTGCGCGCCCTAATGGCGGCGCGCAAACATCACGTAAGTAATCGGGCCGAGTGAGGGCGCACGTCCCGGCGATAACTTTGTGAGCCGGGCGTCGGAGGGCGGGCGGCGCTGTCGCGGCGCGCGGGGCGAGGGCGGGGCCTAAAATAGTCTGCAGGGTCATATTTTTCTAAAAAAAAAAATAACAATGCGATTTCTTTTTAAGCACTAATAAAAGTATAGTACCTACATAGGTAAGAAATTACCTACAATGGAAATGCCGCTGCATTTTTTTTGTTAACGCATTACGCAAAAAGTATTGAACGGATTATAATTAAGTTTTGCGGTGATAATAAGCTGATCTGTGGAAAAGAAAGACACGCATAAACGCTGCTGTCAACTATGTTATTTACGGACAATCTTAAACTCAATCGAATACGAATATGATGTGGCTTTTGGCCTAAAATTATCATCAATCTACATCAATCTAAAATCAAATCTGGGCCATATGCGTAAAATTTTGCACAAAACAACATGGACGCAAATACTACCACACGTGCATATCAAACATATAAATAATAGGTCAAAGCTCATTCAACATGACACTGATACCATTTTACGTTACCAGCATTGACCAGCTGGTGCCGGTTTAAGATTGTATTCACCTACTTAAATAACTGTCTTTTGAATCACTAAATGACTGTGTTTGATGTAGACATGCGTATACCTAAGTATACAGTTGCATGATATCTGATTTATGTCAGTCATTATTCTAATGTCAAAAAAAATATTTTTATGAACGAGTAGTGATGATTATTATTTATGAACATCATTTGCAAAAAAAGTTATGACTTCATAACTCGAATGCGATAAAGTAACGTTATTGTCAAATGTCCGCTTACGGCTTGACTTGTGCGGTTTTTATAAGTCAAAGCGGGTTACTAAAGAAAAGGAAAAGAAATATTCAATGCATATAAAGAAAAGAAATAAAAATATGGAGAAGTTAAATGTTTTTTCAAATAATATGGTGAGTTGTGTTGCTTTTGAATATATCATTCATAAAAGTATTGATCGTTTACAAACTATTTTACATGAAGTAGACTTTATCCTTGAAAAAAATATTAAGATCAATTTGCCATCGCATTGAATCTGAACATGCATTATTTATGATAACAGGAATCATTAAAAAAAATTAGGCTCTTTGAAGTTATTACTTATTTTGGCGCGTTTGGGAAAATTTATTAGTGTGCATTTTTAATTTTGAGGTGCTATAATCTACAAAAAACCAATCCTGTTTCGGGCCCGGCGTTGCAAGATCGTGTAATATATCGTAAATAGTCATGCACTAGAAATAGAATCATAAGAAGTTATAATTTTTCACTAATTAAAAAAAAAATCATGATAATATTTACATGTTTATTGTATCGAAAATTTTATTTTTGGTATATTTAAAATTATTTGCGCCAATTCAAAAATTTAACCAATGCGCTCTATTTAACGACAATGAATATCCACTAAAATAAAAACGAGGTTTTATAAATGTGAAGGGACGGTGTAAAGTATTAGTTTTAAGAAATTGTTTATATAAATACGTTTACAGATATATATATATTCTCAATATCCGTTATATTCACAATACGTGGTATTCCCATAATTGTATCGAACGACTAACTGACACGCATGCACTTAAGTTCCTATGCTCAAGTGTAGCAACGGGAGATGTCAGGTCATACACATTTGCTACTACAGTAATTATGGTACGTTACTTTATACTCGTTGTCAGCCGGAGTCCTCGATTATAGTATAGTATTACAGAGACAGAAACATAAAAACAAAACATCCATTCTTCTCTCTTCATAATATTAGTTCAATAAGATACTTTTTTTGCAAGCTTTTTTTTGCAAGGAACTTTGAACTATCATTTAATGTAGTACAATTTTACAAGCGCTAATTAATTAATGCATACCATAGTCAAATTGTAAGCGAAATACAACTGAAGGTGAATGACTTTAAACTTTGAACTTAAGTTGATGACCTGGATGACCGAGCTTCACAAGCTATTCTTTTTTTTGTTAGTCATGTTTTTTTGGAAAATATATTTTGATACAAATTACATTCTAATGAAATATGAATAATATTTTTCGATCTTACCGCTTTTTTTTTCAAAAATCTTTTAGGCGTTTTTAAGTAAACAAGTTAGTTAAAAAGACACATATTGTACCAATACCATGAGTAAACAATTGATTATCTTGGTTTAACCTCAAACCAACACTAATTGGCTTAGTATTGCTTAACAACACCATTTATGTCAAGTAGCTTTAGTGTCGCTGTGTCGGTAAAGCAGTTAGTTGCTCCCGATAATAGTTTTTTTCACACAAAAATGAACTTTTTTTCACAAAAGAAGAAAATTGAGTTTTTTTTTCAGAAAATAAGAAATTTAAAAGAAATTTGAAAAATTATGTATATTCAAACTGGAGTCTTCCGAATTCGAGACTGAACGATTTCTTAACTATGCTACTATATTCTTGTCGACAGTGGCTAAATTTATCTTCATATTCTAATTCATTGCCTGAAAACACGAATAAAACGAAGTTTTTTAAAAATGAAACCTAGCTAGATCAATTTATTGTCTCCAAAACCCTTAACATACTAAATTTCATGGAAATCGGTTAAGCCGTTTCCGAGATTTTGATCATATATATATATATATATATATATATATATATATATATATACAAGAATTGCTCGTTTAAAGGCATTAGATAATTAGCTTCTGATTAAATTGTATTTAAACAATATATAACGGACGTCATAGTTTGATTTTAATGGCTTCGCAATTAATTATAATTTAAAGTAAAAGAACATTTTTGCATTGATTCGAAATGTAAATATTATGGAAAAGTGAAAGTTAAAAAAAAAAATGTTTATTCTTCAATGTTCATCAATCCTCCATCAGATCCTCCTGGGTATATTTTTCTTGATTATATTATATTATAGAAAGATGCCAGAAAAACCGATTTGTAAACTGATTTATATGAAGAAATGGAAGAGGGAGATGATACAGTGTATTGAATCTTGTTTAATATTCATTACTATGAAAAATTCTGCACTCCAATGGCCTTTTTCTATTCTCTTGTATGGATAGTACACATGCTTGGGTGCACAGACGCCGGTAAATCGAGTTCAGCTTTTTTGTTCTGTATCAGCTGCATCGTTGAAACAAGGTGTAATGATTGACATTCTTATCGACACATCAATTAGAAAAAATAGTGTGCAGAGGGCTCGTGGAGTGGATATTGCGTTCGGTGAGTTACAGAAAGATGCGGAAGTGCGTATTACGAAGATGTTAAAAAAGTTTTTGGTATAAATATTAAAATAGAGAAATGCAGATGTAATTCTTATTATTTAAAAAAAAAAAATCCTCTTTATTATACCAGTGCGTTTATTGAATAAGCTAATTATATTTTTAAACTTGTGTAAGAACAGTTTACACTGTGTTCGTCAGTGTTCAGTCACAGCCGCCTTTAAAGCCTCGTGAATACCATATCGATTCACTCAGAGATCTTTTATTAGGTTCAAAAATAGGAAGTAATTATGGAAGTTCAGGTATGGACTATACGACAGATGGTCTATAATTTTGAATCCAAAGTCACATAATACAGCTTTTGCAATATGAACAGCGTGAAATGAAGAAGCGGCACAACTTAGGACAATTTACTTTCATTAACATATACAATCCATTGACATTAGCACATAGTCTGTCAGCAATATTCTCTGCTAATCCCGAAAGATATAGACCTTCTCAGCTGAAGAAAAAATTTTAATTTACTCGTTTAATTAAATCTGAACGACACTGCATCGAATCTTACTTGATTTAAGAGACATAGCGATGAATTCGGTTACATCTCTAGTAACTGTTCATTTATTTGATGACGGCGGCTGGGTTTCTCGAATTAGCTTTAAAATAATGTATTGTGTGAGGTGTTAATTCGCGAAAATTCGTAATAGACAGTCTACGTCGAATGAGATTAATTTGATATTATTTGGAAGGACAATATCTTTAATTTTGTTTACCAGGTCTACACTATTAACCATTAACTATTTGGGTAATGGTTGGTGATGATTAGTCTGTGACATTTGACAAGCATGCCTATTGGTGGTGGTCTGTGGCTGCTGGTAAGGATGCTTTCGTCGCTCTTTGGCCATTCCATGACAGCGGTTCACTTAACGAGGTTGTGTCGGTTGTTTTTAACACTCCTTACACCCTGGTGGATGTGACTGTCTGCAATTTCCTGAGAATGTGCTTGGTTGGTATGAAACGTACGTAGAAATTATCATTATAACGATTAGCGGACTAAGATAATTATAAAAAATGAAATTAACACTTGCTTAGGTGTTCGATATCGGTCAATCCTCTCGAATCAATATTCAATTCTTTGGATAGAGATTCGCAGAGGAGAGGCAGATTCGTGGGTCAGCGGTGTGTTGCATGCTGCATGTCAATGCATGTTGCAGGCAAGCGTCTTTAGTTTCAAAAACTGCGGATAACTTTCGCTTGCTTTTGATGGGATATCACCTTCGCAGCACCTATTTGGCACGTTACTTTTGACATATGGTGGTAGCCATCAATTATACAACATACAACACAAAAAATATTGAAAGAAAATATAGTTATTAGTAAAGCCGATAAAGGGAACGCTATTGTAATAATGAACAAGTCGGATTACAATACTAAGGTTAATAATATAATTAATAACGAAAAGAATTTCAAAAATTAAAATATGATCCCACCAATAAATATATTGCGGAAGTTAAACAAAATTTTCGTTTTCAAAATTTTTATTGACTAAAGAATCAGAAAAAGAAATTTGATACCGATGAATCCACAGGCCCCTAGATTGTATGGTTTGCCAAAAGTACATAAAGAGGGTGAGCCGGTTCGTCCGGTGGTATCGTATGTGCAGGCGCCAACATATAGATTAGCTAAATACATAAATGATATAATAAAAGAAAATTTCATTCAACCCAAAATATGGTTTGGTTAATAGTTTAGACCTGGTTAACAAAATTAAAGATATTGTCCTTCCAAACAATAGCAAATTTATCTCATTTGACGTAGACAGTTTATTTACTAATGTTCCCTTTAGAGAATGCTTAACAATTATAAAAGATAAGTTAGATAAACAAAAACTACATCCAGGCGAGAAGGACGATATCTTAAAATTAACAGAATTGTGCATGAATCAAAATTATTTCCGCTATAATAATCAATTTTATATACAAAAAGAAGGTCTAGCTATGGGTTCACCTTTAAGTCCATTAATGGCCGAAATTTTTATGGATGAATTCGAAATTAAGCACATAGTAAACAATAATAATATCCTGTATTATTTTAGATATGTGGACGATATTATTATGTGTTGGCTGGGTAATTCAATAGAATTAGATCTGTTTCAAAATTATATTAATGGCATACACCCCAAAATTCAATTTAAACTAGAGGAAGAAACAAACAATTCTATAAATTTTTAGATTTGACCTTAACCAGAAAAATAATAGACATGAATTTAAAATATATAGAAAACCCACGTGCACAGATATTACAATACCCATTTCTTCTTGTCATCCATGGCAACACAAATTGGCGGCTTATAAATCAATGATACATCGGTTATTCACCATACCCTTAATAATCATAATTTCCTTTTAGAATTAAATACCATTTACAGTATAGCATTGGCAAACGGATATAGCAAAAATGTATTGATGGACTCATTAAAAAAAAAAAAAAGTATTATAAAGAAAAGTATCTATCCAACACAATCTAAAGATCAAAAGAAATATATAGCTAGTTTGACATATTTTGGTACAATTTCGGAGAAAATTTCAAGATTATTAAAAAACATAATATTTATACGGCCTTTAAAACAAATAATAATTTGAAAACTTTATGTAACAATAAAGATAAATTACACAATAATAAAAATCTGGAATTTATAAATTAACTTGTGATGACTGTAAATCAATATATATAGGACAAACCGGACGTTGCTTTGAAAAAGATATAAAGAACATATTTCGGCCTTTAAAAATAATAAATCAGACAGATCCCATTTTGCTAAACATCTATTAGAAACCGGTCATAAGCTTAATAATGATCACAAATTCGATGTCTTGCATGTGTGAGAAGGGTTACGTTTGAATGTTTTGGAATCCTTCGAAATTTTAAAACATAAAGATAATAATAATATGCTCAACGACCAAATTGACGTTTATAAATCGCCATTATTGGACGCTTGCCTGTAACTACTTGGGTAATGTTGGTGATGGTTAGTCTGTGACATTTGACAAGCATGTCTATCGGTGGTGATCTGTGGCTGTCTTAATAATGTTTTCGTCGCTCTTTGACCATTGCATGACAGCGGCCTGTCTAACGAGGTTGTGTTGGTTGTTTTAACGCTCCTTGCACCCTGGTGGATGTGACTGTCGGCAATTTCCTGAAGATGTGCCTTGTTGGCATGAAACGTACGTAGAACTAAACAATTTAATAGTTGGCGGAATTAGATAATTATAATAATAAATAACACTTGCTTAGGTGTTCGATATCTGTCAATCCTCTGGAATCAATATTCAATCATTTGGATAGAGATTCGTAGTGGAGAGGCAGATTCGAGGGTCAGCGGTGGGTTGCATGCTGCATGTTAATGCATGTTGCAGGCAAGCGTCTACTATGGATTTCCGCGAATTAACACCTCATACAATACAATATCCTACATTTAGATTCATTCGACCATTTTTGAATAGTAGATAATGAAGGGGTAGATTTTCTGTAAACGGTGTTTTTTTCCTTTTTAATGTATCGTTGGCTTATACCTTGAATTTTTAAGAATTTAATAGTAGTGCGATGCTCTAATTTCACCTAAAATATAAAATTGTTAATAATGGTAGCTTTTATAATGTTCAATAAAAACAAAGAAACAAATTATTTTTTTAGTTCCTTTTTTTTATATGTAAAACTATTAGGTCACTATTTAAAAGCTTGCAAAATGTGGTTAGGTCATATTTGTGCTGATAATTTACTGTATACTTCCTATATAGAGTACCATATGACGTAAAAATCGTGATACGTCTTAGAAATGACCATGGGGAATTCGAAACCGATTTCTTGATAAAGACAAACGATGCGTGGAAACTGGACTTACCCAAGTTTGCTTTCTGGAAAAATACGTTGTTAGAAATAAAATCGAATCAAACTGACTGTGAGTTAAATCATAATTTTTATGGTATCTTAAAAAAATTCCAATCGCATAAGGACTGCTAAATTGAAATTTCATTTAAATTTACTTTTATCTCAAAAAAAAAAAACTATTTTTATTTATGTACAAATAAATTTGTCTCTATTATGTAGATTTAAAATACAGATTGGAACACCATCTGTGGAGTTACGATCTGCACCTGCAAACACATTCTTTTTGATTTTCTGAACACAAAAATTTCTGTTGTACAAAAACCGTGGATAACTACCCCGCCTATTGTTAGCGCAAGAGCGGGATCAAAAAGGATGAACGCCCTCTCCGCCGAGTTATCCTGAAGGATTTGTTACATTTTCTCTATACTATGTGCCGAGAACACGGACTAATGCATAATCCCCTGCTGTCGATTTGTTTGTGTATGGATTACGATTCCTTTTATTTTGTCGGGCCTGTATGTCCCTTTTCCGATAATTTGGAAATGGTGACATGTCTTTAGTGATGTGAAAATAATAATGAACTCGGCGTGGCTTGCAACTATTTTCCATTTGAAGTGTTATTGCATTGTGAATTGTTATAATTTTCTTGTATAAGGTTCAAAATAATTGCTTTTCTTCTTCCAGCAGCTCCCAGGAGCAGGAGTGCAGGTTCTCGGTTACATCGGTGATTGGTGATCGCGATTCCGTTGTTTATTATTTCAATCGGTTTTTGAATAATTGAAAGGAAATTTGTACATTTTTTTGTATAAGTTATTTTATTTAACATTTTTTAGGTATCGAGTAATTATTTCTAATCTAACTACCAGGTATCTCCGTGACTTTCGTACGCGATAGTGGAAAAGTAATTCCATTCCGAATTTATTGCTTGGTGGCGCTGGTAATAATTCCAGGATATTTATATTCTTAGTTGGCGCACAATTAATAAATTATTTTTATTAAAAAAATATAAGTTACTCTTTTTCTGCATCCTATACAAGTACTTCATACTCTTCATACAACTTAAGGAGATCACATTTGCATTTAGTGCCTCGTTAAATTAATTCATCGTTTATACTCTGTTATCGCTAGAAAATTCCGATCTGTTTTTGCATAGACTGTCAAAATGAACTTATATAAACGAATAGTTAATATGTGGGTAGATTGATAAGTAATTTTTATTCTGAGTTTACTAGGTTTTACTAGATTCCGTCGAAAAATCACAATATTATCCCCCAATTTCTGACCGTTAAAGCTTTCATCATTAGGTCAACAGAATGAAATGATGACTCTCAGACGTAAAAACTTAAATAATTAATGAAAAGAACTCACGCACACTGTACGTGCCAATGATATTTTAGGGCACCCTCGATTTCCCTGGAATTTTTTTATCAGATCTTAACTTAGTGACTATGGAACCACCTTGAGAGTATATCCTTTCAAACAAAAAAAAAATCGAAATCTCCCCATAATTGACAAAATCATTACTGAACATAAATAAAAATAAATACATACAGACGAACGTGGAAACTCCTTCTTTTCAGAGTCGATTAAAATGGAACATTCTGTCAATGCGAGCAAAGATGGTTTATGCGACTTGAAATATATAAATCACTTTCAATATTAGATAGAAAAATATTTTCGAAATGAGGAAAAGGTTGTGAATAATAAATAAATATTACTTATTACTATTTTCATACACTTTTCATCAGTTCGTGTTGTATCCTTTGCAAGAAGAGGGTCAGTTGTGATTGGGGTTTCGTGGCATTTCATCTTGGAGACTCGGGGAGAGCGTAATAAAATATGCATCAAACAACTGCTCTGAAGTTACTTACCGAGAAATAAGTTACCGCAATGCAGCTCGTTTGGGTCAGTCGTGGTCCGGCAATTCCAGCCCCTACCGTGTCTCTATGTTATAAATTACTTATTAGATCCAGATTTTGAAAATTCCCGTGAGCTTTATGGGAATGCTTTATCGAGACAAGTCGTAGTTTTACAAAGAATAATCATTAAATAAAATACACTTATTTGTTCTGTTCATAGAATAGAATACATTACTGCAGATTAAGCTTTAAGTTTTATTAGCCCAGAATTCATCCAAAACTAAATGTTTCTTTTTGAAATAGAATATTTCGAAAAAAAAATCTATTCTCACGCAGAAATAGGCCAGAGTGATGATAGTTGATACTGTCGCATTGATGATTTGTCTATTAACTCACTCGATGCTAAAGCCTTCGCTGTAAAATATGTCAGAAAATCAGTTTAAAGTACATGATATGCGCAGCAAATAACGAAAAAATATTTTAATAGAATTTTCGAGGGACAAATGGACATGAACACTAGAGAATGGATAGGAATAGGATGTCTAGTGGAAGGGAGAGTGATATGATGGAGCGGGAGTGAGCTGATGGAGGGGAAGTGAGCTGATGGAGGGAGAAATGGGCCACCGGAACTCTCACTCACTAGACAAATTGCAACAGCGAAAGCAGTTACTTCTCGTTTGTGTTCTATGAGAATAAGGTAGACTCAACGGTCGAGGCGATTTATTTTCGTGCTGTAACGTAGTAGACCTCAGCGTGGCTCTACTGTGATTTATTATACAATATATACACCTTATAGAAAATTACGCGTTCTGACTTCATTCAATTTGATATATACACAAACCATGTATTTTTACAGATCTTAGTATATTGCTCGTAGTTCACCCAACGCTGTAGTTAGGTGACCAAAGACCCTGATGTAAAAAAAAAGTTTATGTTTTATGAAATTAAAATATAAATATATATTTTAATTATCATACACTAGCTTTATAGGTGTAAAACAACTTTATCATAATTATTATCAGCTCCCTATTTTGGACTGCAGAGCATAGAAAAGCTACTTACTTTATATATGTGCAGGAGTATTTTGTATAAGCTTTAGTGATCGCCGAGGTTTTCAGGTAAAGAGTTGAGGAACATATACTTGGATTAACAATATTGGTATTAAAGAACAAAAAGAAGGAAATCAAAAGTTTATATACGTAAAACATTTTATTGTGAATAAAACATTAAAAGCAATATAAATATTGGAGTTAACGACTTAAATATAAATTATTTTTTGTTAACACCCCAGCATATTTAGGATCAATATTAAGATTCAAAACCAATGGAGAGGACATCAATGCAAAAAAATTAAGAACAAACTAGTGGAATGTTTACTGCAGACTAGTGGAATGTTTAAATGGTTTAATCATTGCTAAATATGACTGTTTTCCACATAAGTGCTAAAGGCATCATTTACAATCAAATTTAAATTATAAGTAGCGCAATGTACAGGGGCGTACCAAGGGGGGGCAGGGGGGTCAGCTGCCCCCCCCTCTGGATAACGTTGACGTCCCTACTAACTATCTTATTTAGTATTTTTATCGATAAAAATTAAGAAAACGATTTTTTTTGCCATTTGTTTGCAATACAATATTTTTACAACTTATTTGTAATTTGTAACTCATTTGTAAACCCGCAAGATTTAAAAACGGAAACCGTAAATTCTCGTAATATTGTAAATGAGGTAGCTTCTGAACCTCGTGCATCTACATCTACGTCCATTCTGGATGATGGAGAAAATTCTCATGAAAACGATATCGGTTAATGGGTTGGACGGTCTTTTGTACTGACAATCGAAAAGCGAATGGAAATGTTAAAGCGATGTTGAGTACCCCAAGGAACTTATGATTTTGCTGGTGATGCTACACATTTAAAACGCAAGTTTAAACACTTTTGGTTAGAAATGTACAAATTATGGTTTGCTTACTCAAACATTGGAAGGTGCGTTTTGTTTGTTTTGTGTTTTATTTACGCTGAAAGTTGCACGTGGTGTACAGGGATCTCTAATTGTTCGACCATATACTAAGTATAAAGAAATACATATTTTTTGTAAAGCGCATGTAGATACTCAATGGCACAGAGAATCGAGTGCGTCTGCCAATTCTTTTAAGCACATTAAAACAAATGTACAAGTTGTTTTGCAAACAGTCCACGAATAAATTATTGAAGATAATAGAAATGCATTGCAACTTATAATCAGTACAATAGTTTTTTGTAGAACACATGATATGCCATTGAGAGAAAAAGAAAAAGATGACGGCGTTTTTCAAGATTTGCTTAAAAAATACCATTGCTGTGCGAAACAAGATGGTCCCATAAATACCAAAGTATTTCGGTGTTTAAGAAACATTTTGTTGAAATTGCAGAAGGTTTACAAAAACTTTCTCGGGATGGTAATTCTGCGACAAGGAAAGTAGCTTTCCAGTTACTATCTGGTGTCAGCCAAACCACATTTATATTTGCTCTATATATTATAGACAAGTACAATTTTATGCTGCAACCCGTCGCAAACATATTGTCTAAATAAAAAATAAGTATAATTTAAAACACTGGACAAATTAAGATGTGCAGAAGATATACTAACAATAACTTCTGCAGTTCCAGAACATCGGCGTTCCGGAAGAAGGGAGCGAAGATTTAATCAAATCAGCTGAAGAAATTGCTACGGCTTTGAACATTCAGCTACGTTTACCAAAAACAGCAAGCCGCCAACAACATGGGGCAAATCAACCAGCTGCTTTAGCGAGTATTTTCGTCGCTCGTTATATGTGCCTTATTTGGATTCTTTGTCATCTTCATTAGAGGCGAGATTTAGTAAACAGCATTCACCAGCGTTTACTCTTTCATTGTTACACCCTACTCAGATAATTAAAATTACAGTTCCAAAATTACAAAAATGTATGGAAGAAGTATTTGGTCGTTATGAATTAGAAGGGATTGCATTTGAAACCGAACTATGGCGCACTTTTTGGATAAATAAGCAGCAGCAGGATTTTGAAAGTATTGTAATAGCTGAGTTCATACAAGAAGCAGATTCTTTTTACCCCAAGGTGAAGATAGCCTTAGAAATTTTGCTGGCAATGCCTTAATTCACTGCTACAATTGAAAGGTCATTCAGCACACTTAGACGTGTAAAAACGTAGCTAAGATCGACTATGACCGAAGATAGATAGGTTTGTATACATAATTTTGTATGCTTAGTGTACATAGAAAATTTGTTAAAGATATGAATGATTCTTTCACGGAAGACGTCATAAATCGTTTTGCTGAAGACCCTCGAAAGTTACTTTTAAAATAGCCATTGTATAAGTACCTACTTAAAGAATTTATATTAAAATGTACCTATTTAAATTTAAGTTTTCCTATTCTTTATAAGCACCTAGCTTATAAAAAATCTGATTTGCCTCTCCTGGCTCAGAACCTGGGTATGCCCATAGCAATGTACGTATGCCGCGTTAGGCTGAATATTTTGTATTTCGTCAATTTTTGTTCACAACTATACACACTGCTCATCAGCCTGGCTCCATCTTAACCCCGATCCACATATTTTTTCAATCAATGTTTTTTGTAGATAAATAATCTTGTGTCGTATCCATTATGATGGAGAAAAATTGTGACGATTTGTTCTAGCAGATGATTTTTAAGTGTGGTCCCCAAGCACTCAATTATCTCATTTCGAATTGTTAGACTCAAATATCTAAGATTAGAATAAAGCACTTAATATAAATATACTAAAAAAGACAAAAGAAAAAAAACTTAAACATTAAAAAATATTTTTGAGTACAACCAGAACTTGGCACAGTATGTGATCATATCAGGCGAGAACCTCTACAACGGTCAGAAAATTTCCATGGCACCCTTCCTCACTTAAGTTTTCTGGATGTTCTCTTAAAGTCAAAGAACTTTTTGGTAGGGTAAGTTCATACTTACCCTACGATTTCCCCTTACCCATCGAATTATCTTTGAAGACCCATTTTGCAAAATCACTCTATTTTACGAATTTCTTTTTCAACTTCCAAGTTAATAGTATCAATTTTTGATCTAAAGTTTAAACACAGTTCATGTTTCCGTATGGTCATTCGAGAATCTGTGTTGTTTAATTCTTTTTGATAACTGACATCAGTCAAAATGTCCGTACACCATATATTATTTCTTCCTAAAGCAAATAATCAGCACAGTTAATAGTAGGCAGTGTCTAGTATTTTAGAGTAACATAGGCAAAAACTGGTTCAGCTTAGAAGCTGAAACATAGTACCGTTTTGAAAAACATCTGTTGTTCTTGTGGCTGTTTTTGGGGAAACCACCTTGATGGCTGTAAAGGCCCCATATCAAGGTTTTAACGTTTTTCATTATTACTTATTATCTTGTTCGTAAAATTTCCCAAATCATAAGAAGATTTATTGTTCCCATTTCCGAGAAATGATAAGGTCAATGATTCCTACACTGTTATCTGTTACGTGCAGACATTGTTCTTGTCGATTTGATCGACGACATCTGATCGACCTATTGACGATGTATGATACTGTAATAATTAAAAATCTTCTTTAGTAAATTTTGCAACCAGCACTGCAGTGGTTACATTATTTAAGTGACTATCAACAAAAATATCTAGATCAAAACTGCTTGTAGAAGCTTGACTAAAAAACTAATTGATTTCGGATGATTTTTGTTTACTATTTCCTGGCGTTGTTAGAACTTGAACGCATCGTTAGATTTCTTTATTTTTATCTATAATCATAGTTTTATAATTTATAAATAATATTATATTGCAGGGAACAAGAAACGTAGTATATTGCTACGATAAAAAACAACGTTGGAGAATCCCTGGCAAACATTTTATATCGGTTGCCGTTCCTCACCACGTTGTTCGACACGTTCGATAAATGGCTGTAGTAAACCTATAGCCATAATTGAATAAAAAATAATGTTACTCTACTAAAAGTATTATTAAATAATGTTCTGGAACTCGACTACTAGTAATAATTTTTCCAAGTTGTTACTTGGAAAAATTGAATATCTGAACATCATTTTTCTTCTGCAAACTGTTGTTTGCAGAAGAAAAACGAAATTGAAAATGATGTTCAGTTTTTTATAAAAGGTTTCCATGTAACAAAGAATTAATTTATTTGACGCATTATTTTTACAGATATTTTCCATATTGCTTTGATGGAAAATTCTAATTCAATGGCGAATCTTTCAAGGTGGTAACGCTGTATAAACATCTGAAGAAATAGAGGGGAATTTCCCACTAGATTCGAACAGAAAACAAAATTTTCCACGAGCATTACAAGCGGTTATCATCACGCTTATCATGGATTCTACTTGTTTAATTAAAGTTAGTGCACGCACTGTTGATAATCTCTTCTCATCTAAACACTTCTCTTTTGTGGTATAGTTGTAGTAGCGACTCAAACGAGTTTGTTCTACGTATTTGAAAATTTTTGAAAGCACTATGAAATGAAAACTTCTTCTATTCCAATAATTTTAAAGCATTCGCAATTTTAGCCGTACCAAATATAGCTTTTTTTGGGTTTTGCTTGCTACACAGAATTTTCCCTACATAATTATTACATACACTTAAATAATTTCAAAAATTACAAGATAAGAAAAACGTAAATATATTGTTGCCTAAGGTACAACCAATATGATGTACACTGGCCAGTGTACATAATTAGTTTAGGAGTTAAGGTACAACATCGCACCCATTTTTTTAAAACCCCAAAGGTTTATAAAAAAACACACTAACTGAGATTAGCTTCCAACACCTATACTATTTATTACCACACATTCAAATTAAAGTATAAATAAAAGGATCTTCATAAATACATACCATACCATCTTCATAAATAAATAGGCAATAAATGGATTTCAAAAAACTTCCTTTTTAAGTAAGAAATAATAAATTACTTTTTTTATCTGCACTAATACGACGACGGCGAATCACGATTAGCAAAAGATGTTTCAACTACCAAATGCAATATTATTTTAAACCAAAGGAAACAACTGTTCAAATTACAACAGTTTTCCTACGACTTGAACATTTAGTACAAGTTCCAGGTCAATTTATTATTATACAATAAAAATTAGTGCATCAACAAAACAATACTTAAAATAAAATACAATGCTTGACCAGATTGCAAAAAGAAGTTAGCGATCACCACGCTGGAGTCCAATAGTAGGTATTGTAGGCAAAAGCGCGTTCGAAAACCACACAATTTTACCACACAAGCAGTGGTACTCTTTTTGTATAAAAACCGAACGTGTCCGGTAGTGGAATGTTATTTGACACATTTTTTTAAATTTAAAATTCAGGAGCTTAGACTTCGTGTTCTCAGCGGTGATCCATTGCGGATGAACTGCGAACGATTGTTCTAATCACATGTGAACATTTGAGACCAATGGTTAAACTGTTATTGATTTGAGTCAATAACTATTATGTCGATGCATCAGTGGTCAGAAATGACCCCCTAACTTTTGGTTGGACGGTAGCGCTGTTTACCACCACTTATTGGTTTATTTATTCGCAATAATATTTGTCGCAAATTAAATGAAGAGTGGTTTGTATATATCATCTGTTGTATAGTTACAGATTTAAGTCACGTCTCAATGCACAACGTCTTCTGTGATTCTTGTCATATTTTATACATGATTTGTTTTTTCAATATTGCTAGAAAAAAATTATAAGTCTCGCAACGTTTCTTTTCGCTTCAGTCTTCCTTTTTTATTTTGGCTAAAAAAATATTGAAATACATATATGTGTAAGCGCATATTTATTGGCCCGTGATGGTGAAATAACTTTAGAATCGTTATATAAGCTCCGGGCGAGTGTATACGGTTTTCAGTAAATATTATTGTTAGGTATTCTAAAGACATTAAAAATAAATTATTGTTTTTTTGCCGTTGCTTTGTATTATATAACTTAAGTTTATATTATACGTTATAATACTGAACATTTCAAATTAGTCTAATTAGTGTTATTTATTTTTAGTTTTGTTTTAGGTAATCTGTGTGCGGAAAATATAATCCGAGACAAGTACTAATGGGCAAGGTTTGAAGTTTGCTAAATATAAGCAATTTTTTTGTATTACGGTATTATCATTTAGTAATAATAACGAGGTAGAATATTAAAGGTACAATATACCCAAAAAATAAACCAGTTTTGGGGTGTAGCTACTTAATTTCAGCAGGCTTAGAGGATTATATCTCCTATCTGATTTAATTCTTCTCACTGGTACTATTGAGCAGACCTAATTGCTTACTTTGAGTGTACTCGAGAGATGGCGGAACTTGCTGCCAATATTCTCTCGCTTGAAAGCACCAAGCTCCAAATTCCCTTTGAAAAGACACAATTAGTGCTTGGTCATCAATTCATACAGATCATAACATGCCGGAACCTCTTGTTAAACAGTGTGCCTGGGACGAAATAGGTAGCAAAGCCACTCTAGAGCGGCTATTAGAGGAAGCACCCGACACTATTAATATAATTCGGCCGAGGGCTACTTTTACGTGAAAATCTGGAGCATGGTTGCATGCGATAGCATCACTCAACTTTGGCACATTACTAGATGACAAATCTCTTCGGTGGCTGTGGCACATTGGTTAGGCTGCAATGTCTGCGAACCAAATTATGCATTTGTGGTTCAACCGTAGCGGCTAATGATTATCATGGGCTGAATTGTCAACGTAGTTCTGAAAGAAGTCTACGCCACCATGCCCTCAATGATATCATCCGATGGGAGCTGATTTCTGCCAGCGTTCTATGTATGCTTAAGCCTTCTGGTCTTAGTCGCTCGAATGGTAAACGACTTGTTAGATTAACGTTAATCCCCTGGTAAAGACGGTGGTATCTAATCTGAGATGCCATGTGTGTCAAAAAGTTCGCACTGTCCCACCTAAATAATATTTCAAAAGCAGCAGCCTCCAAGGCCGAATCTGCTACTAAGAAAAAAGATCTTAAATATAACATTCTGAAAAACACATACCTTTTTTATACCGGTCGCTTGCGAAACAGCTGGCCCATGTGGCAGGGAGGCAAAGTCCTTTCTAAGGGAGTTGGGCAGGAGATTCAGGGACAAGGGGGCGATCCCCGTGCTGTGTGTTATCTGTCCAAAGCCTATCTGTATCTATCAAACACAGCAATGCTGCTAGTGTCATGGGGACTTTTGAATCAGGCTAGACCAGGGGCGGTATTGTTCTAACATAGACTATCATGTTTAGAATATTTTTCTATTTGTTTTTTTAGTTTATTTAATGGATACGTACCTGATTTCATAGCTGAGATGGAGGGACACGATAAAGGCAATATGTAAACAAGCAATCCACAAAGTTATACTAAAGGTTTCATTTCCTTCATCAAGACGACCAAAATGTACTCGAAAATCGCCAAATTGATATACAAAATGGTCATCTCTCCCCTCCATGACATACCGTCTGAATGTAATAGCACTAACCAAATGAAATAGAACAAGACTGGGACAGTATGAAAGAGAGATCCTGAAAAACATGTTATAAGCCGCAAGAAATGAATCTAGACTGAAAACATAAGAAATCCTCTAAGAAAAAACAATCACCAAAATTATCAAGGTTAGAAGATTATGCTACTACGGTCATCTTTGAAGAAGAGACCAACTCCACATACTTAACTCTGCTCTAAAAAAATTATTTCAGATTTTTTATATACGAAATTATGTATATGAATGTACACACACATACACACACACGAACACATATACACGCGCACACGCACTCACATACAGACACAGACAGTATTTCTTCGTTCCTCCTTTCTACCGAGTCCCAGTGATCGCATCCTTAGCTGTATTAACGACAATGTTGATAGCGTCTAGAGTTGATCGTCCTTTCCGGAATCCATACTGGTTGTCTGCCAAAAGTGGATCGAGTACTACTTCTATTCTCTGATGGATGATGCGTTCTAGTATCTCACCCGCCGTATCGAGCATGTAGAGTGGACGGTAAGATGATGGTCCCTCTGGTGGTTTTTTCCCTTTAAGGAGCAATACCAGTCTCTGCAGCTATCACCTACTAGGAAAGTAGCCTTCTTTGAGACATGTATCGTAGGTCTTTGTGAATAATGTCAGCGCTGCTTTAATAGCAGTTTTCAGTGCTATATTTGGGATCTCATCCAATCCTGGCACCTTATTATTTTCTACTCGTTTACAGGCATCCATTAGCTCTTTTTCGGTGACAGCTGGAATATCTTCAGATACATCTTGAGCTATCGGATAGTCAAATTGACGTTGCTGTGGGAACAGCTCAGTCACGATCTTCTGTAGGAGTTTTGGAATCGTAGGTGACGGCATTGGCTGGCTCTTTAGGTGGGCTATGACCACCTTATATGGCGTTCCTCATGGGTCCTTCTCTACTTCCTCGACAAGTTCCTTCCAACAGCGTCTTTTGCTATCTTTGATGAGATATTCTTCTTTTTTTGAGACACTCTGACCGAAGAGTTGATATATGATATACTCACTACCCTCTGTTCCAGAGGGTAGTGAGTATCCTCCTATCCGCTTATGGAGACGCGTCCGGTAGGAGTTCTCCTCAACCCCGGGAGACCACTTTAGACATCAGAAACGCCTTCAACTCCGTCAATTGGGACTGCATTATGCGGGCTCTCGAAGAGAAAAGCATCCCGAAATACCTGTGTAGGGAAGTGGCAAGCTACTTTACAAACAGGGTATTGAAGTATGACACGGAGAAAAGTCCAAAAGAATACAAGATTACTGGTGGAGTACTTCAAGGTACGTCCTTGGCCCTTTCTTATGGAACATCATGTATGATGACCTACTGAAAGTACCATTGTCAAAAGAAACTAAACTCGTGGCATATGCTGATGATGTAGCAGTAATAATAGTCGAGAAGCACCTCGACGAAATAAATTTGGCCTTCGAAAAAGCGTTCGAACGAATCAACCAGTGGATGGAAACGATGAACTTACAACTAGCTAAACAAAAGACCGAGGCAGTGCTGATCTCCAGAAGAAAGAAGGTAGAAACTATTAAGTCGCAAGTCGGAGAGCAAGAAATCATGTCACTACCATATATCCGATATCTGGGAGTGATGATTGATGTCCGGCTCAACTTCAAACAGCAAGTCGAACACGTGAGCACCAAAGCATCAGCAGTGAAAACTAGCCTAGCACGATTGATGCCTAGCGTCGGAGGACCAATGCAAAGAAAATACTACTGTTGTCATGAGTGGTCATTTTATTAAACATTGAATATTAGGACATTAGCACTAATTAATTTATAATTAGCAATTACAATATAATTATTGTAATTGACGATGGAAACGAAATTGAAATTACGATGGATGAAATTAAAACGTATGAAAGTTGGAAAAGCTGCCGTATATGATAGGGTTTTGTCAGAGATGGTGATGGGAGCTGTGGGTATAATAGTAAGCCTGCTGTACCAGCTCTTTAATAAATGCTTGAAAAGCCGTAGGGTACATAATGACTGATGCAAAGCCGTAATAAAATTGTATCCCGCAATTGTATCCGTGTATTAAAAATTAGGCAGGCTCACATCAGGTTTGAAAATGAACCGGCTCGATTGGTGAAATATTATTTCCACACAAAGTACAGATGTGAAGTAGCAGCTTCTGTTGTTCCCTTTTGTTCATTGAGTGAGAATTTCGGTGACCCACTCCCTTTTTCATCAGCTCACTTCTCACTCCATCAGATATCCTATTTCCAACAAAGGGGCTGTAACGCACTGATACTTCCTTTGATATTGTGAGTGTCCATGGACGGCGGTGGTTTGTAAGTTCTTATGAGGCTCAAAAATGCCTTTAATCTAAGGCAGCATCTGTAACTAACGATGGATCTGCGAAACTGACCAGGTCGTCAGTCCACTGAGTGGGAAGTCGTCTTAAGTTGCAAAATTCAGTTCGTGTTTATCATTCAAATTTTCTTCGCATTCTAACAAGTGCAACACATTTCTCAAATTTACTGCTGTCTTACCATCTTTTTATGTAACAAATGTTATCATTAACCATGAATCTTTTTTTTAATTTATGTTTAGCGTAGAAAGTACGCAACAAATATGACAACTCTATTGCCTTTGTCTTCACTAATTTCCTAACTGCAATAAAAAAATATTTCTGAGTAATATACTTGATAATTCGGGGATTATGGTTGTATTTATGCGTTTCTGGTTGTAAATATGGTAAATGTCTCTGATGTCATTATTAATAACTAAGACTTCGGCATTCCTGCAGGCATTATTGATCAACATTATGCTCCCTTTATTTTTGTCAGATATTTTCTAAGTTCTGTTTTGTTCTTTTGTCAGTATCGATTCGCTATATCCATCTTATTTTTAAAAAGGCTCCTTGCAGAGAAGTCTTCTTCTGATTATGTTTAAGTTTTATTGCATTTCTATGGTTTTGTTTTTTATTCTTTGTGTCATTTACCGATTTCGCATTTGTACATTTTCGTTTCGAAAGTTTCCTAATTTATGGGTACATTTTTTTTGATTAATTAAGACTTCATTAAGCGTTTCTCTCATTTCATTTGAAAATGCGTGAAAATAATCCTCACCTCTAATTTGTCATACTTCTTTTACAATTTCTTTGCATTTTAGAGCCTGTTACCTTCTTTGACGAGATCACTGCCTGAGGCGGAATAAATTTGTGACTTCAAAAGAGCAGAAATAACAAGTTTGTCTGCCAATTTTTCAGTTTGCTAGGCTAAAGTTGTCATCACTTGCGGCATTTCATTTTATTTTATTTGAATTTTCTGCGACTTACCGCGTTTTTAGAAGCCTTGTGTTTTCTCTAAAAAATGTTATTATATTTGTTACGTCTATTGTGAATTCAAGTAAAATTTACAGCACTGGTTTTATAAAGATTACTGTTATATTAATTACTTGTTAAGAACTCAATACAATTTCGTATTCAGTCTTACAAGGTTTGAAATAAGATAAACTGATAACCGACAATATCACCCACGTATTTCATGCTGTATTATGAATTATTGTGTTTGTGTGTCAATAACCTAAGTATGTGTTTTAAGAAATAATTAAATAATTTAACTTCAAGTATTTTTTCTCAATCTAATAATTTTCTTTACTTTTTCTAATATAAGGTATATTGGAAAAACTAGGATTTTTGAAATTAAAAGATTTAGAAATAGGAATGTAAGGGACATTTCGTTTGACAATTAACATATCTTTTTTTAAAATTTTATTACATTAATGATTATAAAACTTTTAACGCAAAAACTACATACTTTCTTGAAAGCGTTATTTAAGAAAATTGCGTTATTCGCACGATCAAATCATACTACAACCTTAATTCTCTTATTTAAGATTAAGAAAATAGTTCAATTTCATTACATTACAATATACATTCATATCTTTGTTGTTGTTGTTGATGTTTTTTCAAATTTTCTGCGTTGTATTAAATAACCGAGAAAAGCGCGACAATAGCTAGTCGATTTTCAGAAATTTACGACAGAAATTGGCGTCATTACGCGGGCAGTAGCAATCCTTTGTAATGTATTTTCCTGGCATTGTTACTATGATTCCGAACCCACCGGAGGTCTGTGAATCCTGTCGCAGGATATCATCAGTATTAAAAGGTTAAGTTTTGGGTATTTCGTGTACAGGGTTTCGTGGGAGGCCGTTTAACACAATGAGAAACGGACCACCCTATTCCGGAGTTGTGTAATAATAGACACACAGTCAGCGGACCGCGCCTTGCCGCCTCCTCACGCGCGCTTACACGTCACTCCTCGCGTGCCATTATTGTTTCTGACAGTGCTTAATATACTTCAAGAAAATACACCCTTAAATACGAGGGTTTCGGAGTTTTTGATATAAGTTACTGTGAAGTATGTAAAAACGAATTGTGATACTTGGTCCTTTTTTTTTCGACCCCGCCAGGAGGGATGATTTTTTTTAATTTGGTTAAAAAGGATAAGAGTTAGAAGAAAAGTTAAGTAAATTTTGTAGATCACAATATATCACAAAACAATGGTCTATTGATATTCTATCATTAAAATTAACAGAGTTAGGGCGCTTAGAAGCTAGGTGATGATAGTTAAAACTTTGAAAAATCGTAAATAGCTTGAAAATTAGTTAACTATTTTTTTTGTATACATTTAGAGAATAATAAAATTTAATTTTAGTATTTCTTTTATATTTTTATTGCAAAGTTATAAGAACCAAAAAAATAATTTTCGATTTAAATTACTTCCCTCACTAAAACATTTTTTACTATTTTGTCTACTATCTTATAAATTGGAATATTGCAGCTTAAAATAACTTTTCAAAAATTTTATTTTCAAAACTTTTAACGTTTTATTTTTAATTTCCATAGCGACTATTCAATTTAGAGGTATATAATAAACAAAATAGTAAAAAAATGTATTTCACCAAGGAAGAACGTTTAAACTCAAAATTACCTGTGTGGAGCCAGCCCTAAACGCTGGTTCAATGTGAGCTGTCGATGACCATCGTCACCAACGCGACGAGAATGACTCGAACTTATGGCTTAGAGTATCCACAGCCCTGGTCAGGGTCGAATCCGATAGCTTCCAGTTTCAAGGCAAGAGTTTTTAACCACTGAGCTGCTACCGCCAGTATACTAACTAATTATCTAAATTATGTACTAACTAAATACTATGTCCTAATTTAATCATAAACACAAATAAACTGCTGTAAGCTTAAGGTATTGTAGTGTATCTAAATTAATTAACAATGTGCCGACATCTCACATCCTCGTAGGTTGTACACTTATTATGAGATAATTTACGTACTAGGATTCACCACAGGTGCTACCGCAGTCGCAATACCTATTGTCTCAAACGTTACTCGTTGTAAAGTTATTAAAAAAATAATAATTTTAAGGCAAAATCGCCGGCAAACCTTTCGTTTAAAATTAGAGCCGTAGTTAGATAAAACAAAATTTATTTCGCTAACGATCGAACTGCGAACGAAATAGGCACATAGCTGACATCAAGGACGTTGGCGAAAGGCCCCTTTTGTTTTGGGAGTTAGCACGCGCACGCGAATGAAGAAATATATCTCGGCTTAAACCTTCTTGCCTTTCCGAGAACAATTGTAAATAAAGATTTATTAAAATGGGACAGCGCGCTGGGTACGTGTCACTTTTTTTACTAGCGAAGTAATTGAGCCGTATTTCAAACGGAAAATATTAATATGAAAACGCCGGAGTGGACGTCGTCTCTCGTTAAATTTGACGCGTAATCCTAATCGATTCGATATAAAACGTCCGATAGGTACGTTTAGTTTATCATTTTTCGAATGTGGCGGCTCTGTTTGCCTGTCGGTGAAATGGAATGAAGTTAGGAAGGTTCGTTTACATCTATGTCCAAAATATTGGAAAGGGTTACCTGTTGGAGTAGATTTTTTTAATATCCTTATATTTGGGATTTCATCAGAAATCCCAAAAATGTAAAAGCGCAGTTTGTATTGAACTTAACAAAAATAGTGTTTCCATATTTCTATATTGTTCCTTAAAAATATTTTATAACCATAATGATAATAAAAATATTATTCAACTTTAGGCGTGTGTTTTTTCTCAAAGACGTGTTTTTTCTCAAATTTCAAATCTCAAATCTCAAAAGGCGCTTTTTTTTTCAAACTCAACAAAGGCTTTGGGTGTGTAGAATTTATTTACTTATATAAAATTTTCAACAATAAACTACTATTTCTTGAACTGATTTTGATAAAATAAAGCCTGATTTTGATTGTATAAAGCCTGATTTTGATTATATAAAGTCTGATTTTGATTATATAAAGCTTGATTTTTATTAAATAAATTCTACTGAAAAATAATTCTAAAAAAAATCTAGTGGATTAAAATGGATAAAACAGATAGACATAGTTATTATTAAAAATAGTCCTATTGTATTCTCTTACATGCCTTATACAAACCATAAAAAGTTTTTGACAAATATTTACAGTGTTCTGAAGTTTTTAAAGTGAAAATTCCTTAGGTGCGACTTCAGAATAACTGAAATACTTTTTCAGACGGAAGAAACGTTCAGTTAAATCTACAGCCCGCTTACGCAATTCCCGCTTTATAGTTTTAATTTCGAGTTTGTCGCCAATTTCGAGAAATGTTCAAATTAAAAGTGGCCATAATCCGAAAATGGAAACTTTGTATTGTACCTTCAACATATTTATTAATAATGAACTATAACGGCAGGTCCGCCCGAGTAGATACAAAAAAACCATTCTTTGTTATATAAAGTGATATCTCACTGAATTGTGTTATATCACATTATCCAAATAATACTTCTTTAGGTGCGACTTGTGAGTGACTGAAATCCATTTTCAGACGGCAGTAGTGTTCAGCAAATCTACAGCCTGCTTACGCGATTTCCGCCTAACAATTTTAATTTAAAATTTGAACTAGAAACATTTAAATTAAACGTGACCAGTATCAAAAAACAAATACTTTGCACGAATATAAGTTTGTTGCTTGTAGCTATTTTACTACCTAATTTTTACAATTGCAGTTTTAATATTTTTGTACACTTTCTCCCCTTTTTTTTAGGGTTTCGAGCCAAAATGGAAAAAACGGAAACCTTATAATTTTGTCATGTCCTTCCGTCCATTTGTCCGTCCGTGCGCATGTCATAGGCATTTTACTCAAAAACCTGACATGATGTATATTCACGAAATTTTGAATATAGGCGTCTTAGTTAAGTTGTAATATAACAAAGATAAATATTTCTATGGGAAGCACTCCACACATGTAACACAAACTGAAGAATTTTTTTTTTTAGTAAACGTAAAAGTGTTTTTCATTTTGATTTAGTGAATAGTGTCGGGAATAATCGCTCCTAAAATAGCATAAATCGTATCTCCCGTCTTCAGTTTTCAAACCGTGTGTCCAAAAAAATATGAGAAAAATGACGAAGGTTGCGCTAAATAACTACTTTCAATGAAAATTGTTTTGAACAATATCGTTTGATCGGATATAATGTTTTCGAGTTATTACGCTTGAAACTCTGCGGAAAACTGTGCTTATCAACAAAAGAACGTAAGTGCCACGTAAATAAGCTCTTTTGTTTGTACACTTTAGTTTATGCTAGTTCAAGAGTAATAGTCGACATACTTGTTTCTTTAGTTATGGGCAACCAAAATGCTTATTCTGTGCGGGAAACATAGAAAAAAGTGTAAAACGTAGCTTTTTCATCTGTAGCTCATTTTTGTGTAGTAACGGCTTAGGAACTTTATATTGAGCATGGTCCGACATGCTTTTGATCGGTTTTTGCGTATTAGCTGCATTACATATCAGGACACACTCTGTTCAGTTGCTTTTATGCAAGACTTATTTATTTATTAACAAATCTATTTATAGTATTGACGGTGACTATGTCAGTCTGAATGAAAAAAAGATGTCTTTAAACCGAAAATAATAAGGTATTTTTATAGTCGGTGCCAGCTACAGTAAAGCTAACAAACAAATTGTTCTAATGAAACCGATGTACACAAAATTAGCACTAAAGCACTGTAAATATAAGTACAAAACGTGGAATATTTAGTCAAAAGTATGTCAAATTGTAAAAAATGAGATGCACTGAGACATATTTTTAACTGGCACCGACTCCGAAAATAACCTATTATTTTGGTTTTTGAAAAGTTTTTTCTTTAATGGTGTATGTGTCTATATGAACTAGAACGTGCATTCTGTTTTCAAAAGTTTATCCACATAAACAAATATGATAAATACGTGGGCTACATAGACTCAGTGTCCACTTAGGCAAGGTGCGTAAAATGTTGTGACGTTCTTAAAATGTTTTGTCTATGGTAAAGGAGTATTTATACAGGTATATTTATGATTTGATAGTGATGTCAAAAAATAATAGAATGGAGGAGTATAAATTATGATTTATACTCTTACAGTTGTAAATATATCGATGGTCAAACGGCCATTACAAGGCAGAGACTCAAAACAAAATATATGTAGTGATAACAAAGAATCAGACTAAAAGAGACTAAGAGTGTGATAATATAGCCATAAAATCCATGTACGAGACACGAAAACAGAGAATGAGTAGACTAGATCAGTTAAGCTATTTGGACGATATTATTGATTACGCAAAACCGTGTTTAAGGCGTATGTAATTTTTCTTTTTTTAATAAACAAATTGTTTAAAACGCATGTAATCTTTTCTTTTTTAATAAACAAATACATAAGAAAATTTTTCAAATAATAAATATGTACCCGAAAATAAACCACAACGATCAAAGCTTTGGCGAACAAAGAAATCAATGCCGACGTTTTTCTAGAAATCAACAAAGGAAAGTTACGTCTAAAGACGTCTACAACGACAATTTCTTTATGCCTTCAACTTCAAACTGTGTTTGATCTTAGAATGTAATCTCACCGACGAGACGTAGGGGTAAAGGTTGAATAATGGATTCATTGAATTAAAAAAAAGGGGCAACTATGAAACATCTCCTTGTTTGTCTGTTTGTTAAAATTGAATTATATTTTATTGTAGAAATATTTGTGCTGACATTGTTCTTTCTTAATTCAAAGTTTTCTTACTAATATTTAAATGAAAAATAAACGTTAATTTTTCACGTTCGTACTACAATATTCACCTCACCTATTACACTATCTTCCAATCTACCTAAACAATCCTAAAATTTTGGTGCATATTAGAACATGCGCCATCTATAGAACCTGCCTACCCTTCTGGGAAATAGGCATGAGTTTATAATATTATTATTAGAATATAAAATTATACGATTTTTATTGAGAACAATATCTCTGCAGGTGTCAACTAGAACGAAAATAAAAGTTTTAAAGGGAACTTATTATTTTTTTTGAATTTCATTACATTTTCCTTTTAGTTTGAATTTCCATCAGGTATGTTACTCTGAATATCTAGTGATATTCATAACATGAACACAATTACTTTTAATAAGTAATGGTTCAACGAATTATAAAGTGATAGGTATTTTATGTATTAATTTTGTTTGGATTTTGCAGACATGCTTTCATGCGACTGAGTCAACTACTGGGTCAATTCTCTCCTTATCTACTTTAGTTGACTCAATATGTTACTAATAATACTATTTTTCTTGGAGATCCGCACGAATGGAGGTCGTAATGCCAGTTTTTTGAAGTGAAACTTCTGTAAAATCGTTATGATTTAAAACTAGATGAAACGAAAATATGTCACGACAATGACAAACAGATAAATATATAAATGTAAGTCAATGAGAGTGTGAGATAGAAGACATTCACAGCCTCCCAACTCTCGTTTACTAAGCATTGTACTTTTGCCTGTACACTGCCGACCGCTAAAGCGAGAGAGCACGCGTCGGTGTGTATCTATCTATCTATATTACACACTGTCTACTACTTACTCTCATCCGAGCGTTTTGCGTAAGTTACTGTTTACATGCGTGTAGGCCTGCACACTGCGAAACCTTGGGAGAAGGCATTGTGCAGTGATTAAAGTATAGTGGGTATATCTATACTGCACTTGAATATTTTCTAATATTTCTAATCCTTTTTTAAGTACAGAATTTTACTTTAATATTTTTTCATCAATAAATTTCATTCTTATTTCTCACTGCTCACAGATCACATGTATAACCTTATTAAAATGTAAAATAACTTTTAAACTTGTTAAAAATATTATAAAAAAATTATCCTTACAATTGTCCTACTTCTGATATTCTATATTCAACACATTCTCTCGTAGTTTTCATTTCTGAAGTTTAACTTATACTGTCCGTGAACACATTTTTTTTTAATTTCAATCCCTTGATTTCAAGCCTCTCTCCAATTTTCAGTTAGATTTTAAACCCAGTTATTTTCTACGAGCCTTTTTCCTCGGGAGGTATTTAAAAATAATCCTCAGAGGTAACAAACACTAATGGGGATACGATTTTATCATCAAAAACACTTTTATTTTATAAAATTTTCGAGGGGCGAGAATGCAAGTCATCAGAGAGTAACATCACTCTTTGATGACTTGAAAGAGTGATGTCACTCTTTCAAGTCATCAAAGAGTGAGAGTCACTCCTTCCATGGATATTCGCAACCCCAGAAGAATGACCAGCGCGTTGCTGGCTCTCTTGGGTAGGAATAGAATATCCAATGGAGAGGACAGTAGGCTGATGGAAGAAAAAGTGGGCCAGTGGTTTGTATGAAGTATTTTATTAACTCTACTTAACTAATAATGGAAATTTCAATTCGTTTTTAGTACCGTATCAAAAATTCGTATTTTTTTATGGATAAAATTAGAGATAGAGATTGCATTAAAGATCATTATGTTTATCAAAATAAATTGATATTGAATACAACAAAAAAAGTATTTTGTTGTACATAAAACATTAAATATGTACTGTAAATGTATTTAATTTATTTTATCAATGTACTTTTTTATGTGATGAACGTTATTTATATATTTTTATGATTAATATAAAGGACTGATTTCGTCCGATATATTTTAGGTCGAGGAAAACGTTTTTTCGTATTTTATAAGTGAAAAGTTGCAGTAAAATCTCTTTGGTTGTGTTGTTTGTATCTATCTAGTTTTGATACCATTAAATAGATGACATTTTAATAAAAGTAAAATAAAAAGTAAAAGCAGTATCCCGACAATTGTCTGTTATTTTTCTGTCCACCAAATTGCGTGAATCTAACGTAGAAATGCGATACAATTTGAAATTTTATTACAGAAAAAGAAAAAATGTGACACAAGCCGCGAAAAAGAATTGTGAACTTTATGGATCTAAGGCAGTTTCGGTAAGAGTAGGCCGAAACTGGTTCAAGCGTTTTCAGTTCACTAATTTTGATATCAAAGATGAACTTCGTTCTGGTCGGTCTATTACGGATGAAATCAATGCAATTTTGGTTAAAGTATAGAGCAAGATCTGCATATTAGTTTTTACGAAATAGCTGAAGAGCTGGAGATTGTTTTGACCCATTTCAACAATCTGGAGGTTGTTCACAAAACAGTTTTGACCCATTTGAAAAGAGTTGGATATACAAAAAAGCTTAATAATAGGGTCCCACACGAGATCACTGACAGAAATCAAATGAATCATGTACTCATTTGAGATTCTCTGTTGAAATATAATGAAACCGGATTGCTTTTGAAAAGGTTAATTTCGCTTCGGGTACATTGTCTTACGTCAGTTCCATTTTGATAATGTACATTTAATTTTGGTTTGTATAGGAAAATCGCAACATTTGTGTCTGTGCTGCCTTTGGTGGACGTTTTTTAATCTTCCGAGGAAAAAGGCTAATTCGATGCGACCCGAGCTTCTGAAAATAGAAAACAATTTTAGTCATTTATGGAATCGGGACCTGTCACTCAACAACAATATGTACTCGAAATTAAATTACTTAATGTAAAATTTGATTATATCATTACTAAAACAAAATATGCATCAGTTTTAACAAACTTCAGCGAGTTTAAATGGTTATTGCGTTGTAATTTGAGGGTAAATTTAGTAAAAAGTTGTATGTTAATTCAGTAAAATGGTCATTTTACTGAAAACTTTTTTAGAATCGATGTGGTATAATAGGAAATGTCAAAAAATATTGTACGAATGTAACAATTGCAACGTTTGTTAATGATCGTGTACCTTCTGAACGACTTGACCGATCGAGGTCCATTTATAGTCGTTTTAGACAATTGTTCATTAGTTGTGTTAGGGCCTGATAGGCGCTATCGAAGCGTTGTTAATAAGCTTTATATTTATAAAATTTCACATTTGCGCAATTTTATATGTTTGTCCGGTTAACAAAGTAACAAAACATTGAAATGTTAAAAATCTTGGGCTATCAATGATAAATATGTGGTCTATTTCTTTGGAAAGATGTGTCCTATCTGCCAATTAATATCGCAATTAAGTCCATTTATTCGTTCCTTTCTCGAAAACTTTGAAAACTATCACCACCGAAACGTTGAATCTCTATCAATTATCTATAACTATAAAGCATAAAATAAAAACGCCGTTTCTCATGACTGTCTGTTTGTACGTTTAGTTTCTTTTTAACTGCGTAATAAATTTAAAGATGCTTTTTACCATTGTTAAGAAAATATCTTCCGCAACGTTTAAATGTATTCATTATATGTGTGCGTCTGTATTATATTATAATAACATACAATAGAGGAATTCAATGCTTTTCAGCCAAGTTGTAAAAAGTCGCATATAGGTCTTATGATGATTATTTATTAATACATTAATACAATAATTGTAGTAATATAGAATTGTGAATCTTAAAAAAATCTATAGAGTAATCCGTGTTGGGATTTATCTATTGTCTAGAGTTAACTCACAGTAATTATTCATATTTTCCAAAATTCAATCATGAATAAGGTTTTTTTTTGTGAAGCTAACCGGGATCTAAACCAAAGACCGGGCCAAAATCGGAATGGAGCAGTACGGAGAAACTAGATTAGAATCGAGAGCTAGAACAACATCGAGATCAGAACTGAGATTCAGCCCAAAAGTAGAGAGCACAACCAGGATCAGAATTGCATTCAGAGCAAAAACGAGGTCGGAATTAAGAGCGCAATCGGAATTAGAGCTATGAGCAAAAGTGGAATCCGAGTAGGACACGTGAGCGAGAGAAGGAAATGGGACTGCAATCGGAACTAATTAAAATCGTAATCGGAAGGACCTGAAATTGGATCGGCTTTGGAACCGAGAACAGAAACGACATTGAAGCTGAAAGTAAAAGTAAAATCAGAATCTAGAGCGAACCGGTGTTCTAGTTAAAGGTTTCGATGTAAGCCAAATCGAAATTGTGATGCGGCATGGAGATGAAAATGAATGTTTCTATTTTCCTACGCGCAGCCGAGTAAAGACGGGGGCGAAAGCTGGTCTCTAAATAAAACCAAAAAGGATAATAACATCCTCAAATGCAACCGCTTCCAAAGTTAACAGCCATACAGTAAACACTTGCGCGCAGTGCAGTATTTTACGCATGAATTGCCAAATTCTCTATCCGCAACTCGAGTTGAATTACGAAGATTTTATTCAGGGTATATCCGCGCTGGGAATAACCGCGATATACGTATGTTAACGCGGCGCGCGTAATGTAAATAGGCCCGGGTAATTTATTTCGCCGGGAAAACTTTCAACAGCATATGGCTTTTTATATTGCCCAAAACGCTGCCATATTCCCGCGTACGCCCATTAACCGGGGAAAGTTATCGGCGAACACCGCATCGCAATTAGTGTGTTCGACGGCGTTGAAACCCGTTTAGGTATTTGACCTCGTAAATTATTGGTAATTTTTGAAATTCACGACCTTTGCCCCGCCGTCATATAATAAAGCGCGAGGCGAAAGATACTAAGCGCCGACACGTCACACGACTAATCAGTCGTGTCAGATTTTAATTATCCCACTAGACGGCGTGCACTCCCAAACTATTTCAATTTAAACCTCAAGCTGGTCACGCTAGCCCAGGTTGGCCACTGCCTGGTGCCATCGACCGTTATTACCAATGGCTTAACGTACTCCTCGAAGCGCACGGCGATTGGTCGATTTCGACTCAAGTCGAAGACTTTATGGTGTTTTTACTAGGGATCAGAATCTTGTCCAAAATCAGAAATTTGTTGATTCAATAACTGACTGCGATTATAATAATGCATAACGCAAAAATTGGAATGAGAAAATTTTAATAAAAAAAGCATGTGTAATGTAATCAAGTGTTAACAAACGAAAATTTGGAAAATTCATGTTTAGAGATGAATTTTTCGAAAATTTCAAAATGAAAGTTTGTATCAATGTCCTGTTTCTAGTAATTAAAAATTAGGTATTTCAGCCTGTTTAAAAAATCAGCATTTATGGTAGTAAATTTTAGTACGAAAATTAGTGTCTTGTAGAAAAAAAATGTCTGCCTATGTGTGAAAATTGATTGTTATTTATCTCTAATTTCGACAAATTTCTAGTATAAGTAAAATATATTTAAAGTACACTTAACCGAAAATACACCCCAAACGTGTTAATAGAAATTTGGAAATTTTATGGGAAAAAAAAGTGTGTGTGTATTAGTGTACACACGTAGGAAGTGAAACTTCTTTATGACATCATTTTTCGAAAAATGATTTACTATTTACAACTTCACAGAAATTGGTTGAATAAAGTTAAATTAGATAAAGTTTATGCAAAGGGCTTTTATTATCATAGACATAGGATACAAATAACTTTATAAAATTTTTTTCGCTGATCACTTAATTAAAATATTATTTTTCACGTCACTACTGAGTTTCAGAAATAGAAATGTTCAGAGTTTCATGTAGGAGACTTGGTAATGGTATATGTACCTAGAAGGGTGATAGGTAAAACTTTTCAATTAATGCGATGTTATAAAGGGCCATATAGAATTGTAGGAAAATTATCGAACGCTACATATAAAATCGAGTCACTCAATGAAAGAATGTGAGATATAGTTCATGCATGTCGGTTGAAAAGGTTTCAACTTAGATAATAGGAATATGTAATATATACAAACTGTAAATAGATCTAGGGTGTTGACAGAAAGTATATGTGACAGGTGGCCTTAGTAACAATTATGTTTATGCCACGATGACATTAATAACATTGAATAAATATGGCGCGTAACGGAAAAATGTTACCCAGAAATAAAGATGGCGCGTAACAGATAAAGATGGCGTGTAACAGAAAAACGTTACATTGCTATAAAATTTCTCCCATACGCCGATAAAGAAGTTTCACTTCAAAAAAATCTTATATCGTTATTATTTTGCTAAATTTGACAATTTATGAAATTTTGATATGACACTTTTTCTGTAATCTGATTGTCGAATATAAAAAATATTTTCGACTTCAATTTTCAAATAGAATATAGCGTAAAGCAATATTTTTTTTCAGAGTAGCAGCGTTTAAAAACATGAAAACCGTGTTTTCATATCGGAAGTTTCTGGTCGGAAATTAGATACGCTTTTAAAAATCAGCATATAAACGGAGATGTGTGACCCACAAATCTCCGTTTATATTATTATTTAAACGGCTTAAAAAGGCTTATTCGCCTTTTGAAATTCAAAAATTGAAAATAATGTGCAGGTTATGTTTGATTGAAAATAAAACAAGGCATATGTGAATGTCTTTCATAAAATCTAACACTAAAAATACAGAAAAAAACTTGATAAATTTAATTATGGAAATCTTAATTTTCCAATGACTTGAGCAATGTATCCAAAAATAAAGGTTTCGAAAACTTACCGACCTGGTTGACTGTCTGATGAAATTGTGAGTGAAAGGATAATTGTATTATTACTAAAAATTAACAGACCATGGTGTGATTACTAGCGTTACGGGAAAATTGGACATCGGAACTTTTTTTTTGGATTCTTCTTAGGAAAATAAAAGGGACAGTAATTATAAAACTGCTCAATCTCTAAAAGTGTGAAATAAAATAAATTAACTAAATTGAAAGCGCCGTCAAAACCTTTACTAAAATAAAAAGCTTTTTATTTTGACGTCGGAGTTAACGTAAGGCAAACAAAGAAAAGTGACAATAATAAAAGAGATGAACACAAAAGTGGAATTGACCACTTAAATCTATAAACATTAAGTGAGGAGTCAAAAGTATGTTTAATATAGCTTTCATAATAATGGAAGCTGAGACACAATTACATGCGGTATAATTTTAACTGATGTCTATGTTAAGCACAAGTAATTATTTTAGATAATAGGTTTTTGAATGTGGGTTTAATTTTTTTTGTAAGTTGTGGTAAGGGATCGTCCACAACTTACAAAAAAAATCGTCGTCCGTCCTGCGAATTTTCATTGAACGTCATTTGAAGAAGGGTTTAATGGAAAATCTAACAAGAGAGGGTGTCTAAATTAAAAAAGAAAAACTTTACGTAACTAATGTGTGTTTCTTAAAGTCAGGTAATTTTACCATTAATAGGAAATTTTTACTCGACTACGACAAAGCCAGAAGGGGTCAATATACTAATGGTATGCATGTAGGTATGTTCATCTGTTTCCTTGTAATTCTTGAAATACTTGTTGTAATCTTACAAATGATGTATGATTCGGCGCTTGTTGACACTCTGCGTGTCTTGTGAAATAAGGCCGAATTTATAATGCATTTATAAACACCTCAATAAAAAAATCAATGATAAAAATGTCATGTTTGGTATCAAAAGAAAGGTTTTAAAATGCATACTTCGAATATGTATAACTTTTTTGTACAAATACAGTTTACGGTATCACAAATGGATTAAGAGATTTGACTTCTATGTAAATCATATGTACCTATATACTATTTATAGATAATAATAAGTATATGAAAAGCGTATTTAGATATAAACTATTTGAAGAAAATTGAAGTAACTCTTTTCGTATTGCTTGTAAATTTAAAAGGAAATAAAAATATTGTCATTTTTTTCAGGGTTGTAAATATATAATAAACGAAATAAAAGTTTTAAGAAAACTTAACTCGACTTCAAAAAACGCCTAAGTAATTTGACTATGAAAAAAATATTTCTTAGATCCCTTAAGTTCGTTTAACTAGTCCAAATTAGAAATCATTTAATAGTTGTAAATAAAGCTTTGCCTATTGCGTAGTTCGGTGTACATATTTCCGGGGTCCAGTGCCGATTGGTTCCATAGTTGAGCGCAAATGTACTGTGCTTTATTTCATATGGACACGTGTAAATTGGTATCTGCCCTTTGACGTTCTATTGTTTCAATAGTTCTTGTTTTTTATTTATATTTATAGGCTTAAGTGTTAAGTTCGGTTATCAAGTTTTGAATGTAATTAATGCGAGACAAAGTGTGTGATTGGAGAGGAAATTGCGTAATTGAGCGAGTTTGTGTATGCGGGTAGTACGTTCACTACAGATGACAAGTGCGTGAATGATATTGAAGGAAGAATACGTAAAGATAACACAGTAAATGGAGTCTTTCATAATACAATAAAGACGGGGAATATTCTAGAGGGACCATACGTGGCAATAAATAATTGTTTGTCGGATCCTACGATTAGGCAATTTTTTTTGGTAGAAGAAGCATATATAAAAAAAATTCGTGGAAATAACATCGTTAAGGATGATATGCACCATAAAATTGTCTGCAAAGAGTGAACAATATAGCGATGCGTCCAAGGTGTAGAAAAAAAGAGGATGTATTGACGAAAGTGAAAAAGAGAATATTGTGATGATTTGGTCTTTTAAAGAAGATCTCAATAAGAAGAATAAAGACGGAAATGTATCGTTGAAAGTAAATGGAAGGGTTGCAAAAGGACGTCCCAAAAGAACTTTTACTGGTCGTATCAGCGCTGTTCCCGAAAAAGCTGGAGTTTGCAGTGGCAACAAAAAAGGATAATGCAAGTAGAAGATGCGAGGGAAGTCTGTTAGTACGGGATGAATTGGCACGCCGTAGTTTCTGTCTATCCCTTTTGGGAAAATGAGGCATGAGCTGTGTGTCTAAATATTTGGTGTTTATGTTAAATTTATTGGTTTTTGAGGACTCTTTTTAATATTTGTTTTTTGTTAAAGTATCAACAATCTATTTTGAATAATTCAATTGTACACTTTGACAATAAATGTTTTAATTAAAGTTTGATTATTTTAATCAAGATTAAAGTTTGTAATTTTTTTTCCAATTACAACACTGTCAATGAAACGAAATGTAATAATACGCAATGTGTATTGCGTAAGGCCTTGCCTAACTTCGTAACGTCTTTGTTTTCTAAAAACTTTCCTCCCGTTGTATCCTATTTACCCTCATCAAGAGGTATAACGACTTCGTTCTGGGCCGTTTCTTATTAAGGATGCTTTTTAGCTTATTCTCATTAGCAAGTGTACCCCCCGAATTAGGCGCTTTGATCTCGCGTCTAGATTGCAGAGGTGGAAAATTGAAAACGTACCTACGCAAAAGTACCGGAAACGCGATGATAATAAACTCGGGATGCAAAATTGTGTGATAAGAACAGATTATGTTCGACCTCGTCGGAGGAGCGGTCGTGGTCGTGGATAAGTTGGTTCGTTATTAACTAGGATTCTAGATTTCTTTTATCTGGAATGCCGATAAACGACCCATTTTGACATTTCAGCGTGTATCTGTTTGTATTTCAAAGCTGGTTTTTCGTAACCTCTTTCAGGAGCGACTTTTATTTATATTGAAATAGAAAAAAAATATTTTAGTCTGTATATATACTCAGTGTAGAGCTCGGCAAACACTTTTTTTTTTATTATTATACGCCATTTTTGACCATCAGTTTTTCGACACGCACTTGTCGATTGTTATTGCGTCTATGTATTTACGGTAGTGAATTTCAACAAATATGCACTTAGTCTATTAAAAGTCATAAACAAGGAAATAACAAAAAAAGTGTGTGTGTCAGCTCTGACGCACGACTGGACTTTACTCCTTAAGTACGATTGTCTAAACATACGCGTATGTAGGTATACACACAATATATGCGTCAGCTGCCTCGCTGCGTTGGCTACACACAAGTATACAGACAAGTATACAAGTACACACATACACGCGATTGAAAAGTGAAAGGTGCGCCAATAAGTTGCGCACCAAAAACGTAACGCGGATTCATCAGTTGATTTTACTCCTCAAATTTTTCTCATACCGCGCGCCTTATATGAAAATCGATTCTTAAGGAGTAAACTCCAAAAGTATGAAATATTTCGACTACTTTATTTTTAAATTTTTTAACTTTACGTTGCAGAAATCCGTCCTATGATTTCCGTTTTTTTTTATCACTGTTGTTCAACAATTGTTATTCCGGTAGACATAATTGCAACCGTACGAACAAAGCAATACATTTCCAATTTCATATCCCGCGAACGAGCGAGCGAGCAACGTATACAAAGCGCGAACAGCCTACATATTGTAATGATAGTTAAATACTTAAAGTTGCGAGGGAGCACGGCGGGTTTGTTCGGCGCTCCGGCGAGTTCGCGGTTCCGCGCGGGGGGCGGGGCCGAGGGGGTAGCGGAGCTCCAGAGGCCGTCGGGGTCGTTCGGCGGGGGTGTTTCAAAAATTTCCCAATGGCCGGTGTGTGCTCACGGCCGCTATTTGCGAAGGAGCGATTTCACATTTCTGCTGCCGTAGAACGTAAGTTAAACACGAGCACGTTTGTTCCGCGACTTCGGCCGTCCGCGCCCCGCGCGCCCCGCCCGCCCTGCCGGCCGGCGCCCCTAACGTTTGGATTGCGAAACAAAAGAGTTAAACTAATTTACGGGTCTCTACAGGGCATCGTGGTGAAAAACCTCGCAATATGTGCATTATTTCTATCCATCTATAGAGCATGTTTGCTTTATTTTTTTCTTATATTACTTGTAAGGCTCCTGAAACAATAATGTACCAATATGAGCTCGTATTTCACGAATACTTGCTGAATTAATTTTTTAATATAATATCACTTTAAAATAACAACCCATTTAAAAGGAGAATGTAGAAGAAGCGTTAAGTAATGGTCATGTTAGTTTTTAATAAATTGTAATAATTTTTGATGACCATTTCCAGAACCGGTTTGATTAGTCTGTTGATTTATGGAAAAAATGGCTTATTAAAAACTTATTCGTTAAATCGCCCGCCATGATCGGTTGCGATCCGCCACCTACTTCCTGATTCGAATGCAATGATTTCAACATTTGAACAGCAAAGTCTTACGAAATCTTAATGTGGTTATTATGACATAGAAAATTCTAAGGCACTTTGCCGTGCAAAGGTCTAGCACTTCAGTCTCTCATTTCCAAAAGGAGAAAAAGAGATACCAGCTCTTAGGCATGTATTAATTGTGCGTTTACAGGCAAACAAATCGTATACTGTACAGTTCATCATGATTTTCTTTTTAATTGTTGACACTTTTAAATGTTTGCTTCATATATACTACATTATTTTTTAGAAGCCCGTTTTGCTTAGTAGCTAAAGAAACGATAATTTGATTCTGCGTTCCTCCAAAAATCTCCTGTTGGTTTGTTTAACGTATTACTTTAATTGGTACTAAAAGCTTAAAAGTTTAAAAACTTGAAAGTTAGGTATACCTCGCGATGACATATTTTTGGTAAAAGTAGTACATATACTAATATTCAAGAAAAGTTTTTCGTGGCTATATTGATATGAATAAAGATAGCGAGACGATATCATCAAACTCGATCTTTTAGAACATCACGTCATTCATGAAATTCCAAGATGGACGTTAAGTATCGACATTTTAACCCTTCACCGTTCACACGAGCGGCGGCGCTCGCGCGAGGAGCGTCGACGTGTCGCGTGCGCGTGTCGCGAATATTTTTCGTCCGCCTGTAGCGCCGCATCGCCTTAAGAATGGGGCGGGCTCAGTTGTCACTTCCCGAAGTTATTATTATTCATGGCATAGAAGCTCAGCGCTGGAAAGGCATTAGGCGAAAACTCATTAAAACATTAAACGCGGTCTGACTTTTCAAACTAGACACGTTAAGTCCACGCGTGACGCTAGATGGCGGTAATTGCGATTCGTAACGAGTCACCTTGCGGCTTATTAAAACTCGGAGATTAGGTGACAGATTAATGAACAGCGCTTTGCATAATTTTTTTTTCCGGAGAAAATCACCTTATTTCTTGTATATTTACTTTACAAATAGCGTGAGTTTGAAGAATACATGAATTATGTATTAATATAATTACTTCAATATTTACTTAAAAATAAAATCGCCTTTGTGATGTGCAATAATTTTCTTAAGCTTATGTGTTTTTTTTTATTATAGATAATAAAAATTATATATTTTTTAATTAAAGTTACACTTATTTAAGCGGGTTAGTTAAACTTGAAATTGTAAAATACAATAAAATAAATTGCGCACGCACTTTTAACAAAAGCGTTATTTTGGTACGAATAGCTTATGTCGGCCAACATCACTATATGTTCCTGGCGTGTCACGTACATCGTGAGATTCACACATTACATACATATTACGTACAGCAGTGATTTATTATAAATCTTAAAAACATTATTGCATCATAATTTATTTTGTGTCATAACACATAAGATTATTTTGACCAAGTTTTAGGCTCGATCTTTATTAGAAATAATGTATCAATTAATTTAAATTTTATTAATAATGTCTACTCTGTTAATTGATCGAGGACAAAGTATTTTCGTATTTTATACGTATAAAGTTCTAATGCTATTTCTATTTGGACATACTAATTGAAAATGGCCGATTTTAATATCATCTACAGATGACGTTCTGAAAAAAAAAATTGTGCCGCCATTTTTAAATTATTTTTGACTTCATAACAGTAAGTATGAATAAGAAAGTAATTATTTTTTATTTAGCATTTTGAGAGGCAAACGAGATTGTAAGCCATCAAAGAGTAGGTGGTCATCGGTGCTCATGAATAATTAGAAAAACCACGAGTACGTTGCCGGCCCCTTGGGTAGAAATAAGATATCTGATGGAGAGGGGATTGATGGAGGGAAAAATGGGGTAACGGAGGGACCAGTGGGCGGCTGGTACTCTACTTACTGGACGAAAATCAACAGCGAAGACTGTTATTTTAAGTCTGTATAGTATGAGTATCTCACCGCACGGACCAGCCCATTTTCATGCTGTAATCAATTCGACTGCGGCATGACTCTTCTATTCTAAAGTTTTTTAAAGTTTGGAAATTATAAACACTTTAAAGTTTAAAAATAAAAAAAACGATAAAATAATACACAAGCCACAATCAAAATTTGAGCGGCTTATGCATCTAAAATAATGCTAGCAAGGGTAACAAAAGTGGTTTCAAGCATTTAAACGCTTTAGAGTGAAAATGAATCTCGCTCTAATCTTTCTGCCAAAGCTTAAAAAAGCTTATAGTGAAAAAGTCGAGTGAAATCGATTAATTATTAGTCAAATATTGTTATAGATCTAGATGAAAGATCGCCACTTATAAAAGTCTGGTTATAAGAAAAATCACAATATTCAGTTACCGCTTGATTTTACCAAAAGAACCTGATGAACCGTATTTCCATTTGGGACTATAAAACGAAAATAATTCTAACCATTTTTCAGATGTTCGATCACTGATGATGGATAGTCGATCACATACGACAAGAACAACAGCAATACTGTAGTCGAAGTACGAACAATTTTTACTGATAGTGGTAAAATTCATTTTCAGGCGCGAAATAAGGTGATGTTGTGTGTGTGTGTGTGTTCTACGCGATTAGATAGATATTGTTCACTATTAGCTTTTACCGCAAGGGCGGTTCTGACCTTCACCGTCGGCAACTAACGGGATTAACGTAAAGGAAAAAATGAGACAAAACGGCCTTCGTTGACAAGTAGGACGGATGTGAAGCGTGAAAAGGGTACGAAAACGCCAGGCCATACAAATGCTTAGCAAACTCAGTGAAAATTGAGAAAGCTCTGTCGGGATGTGTGGACACATTTAGTTTATTGCGCTGACCTTGCACCTTTGGATTACAACTTCTTTCGGCCACTTGAGATCTCTTTAGATAATAGCGTAAGGCTTATATCAACGGAATACCGCTGAAATTTTTTGTTGTAATTTGTTAGCAAAAAAAATTACTATCAATTAGCTAATGGCATTATCACACTGTGGCAAAAGGTTGTATCGATCAAATGGACATACATTGTCCTATAAGTAGACTTCAAAATATGTTTGATTGGTATAGAATAGCAAAAGCACTTTCTCTACAATCCAATAATTATGCCAAAGTGTAACTTTTAACACTTGTGTACGTACTTCACATTTTGTTTATAAAAATTTTCATTTTTCATTATTTTATAATTAGTTTTACAGTTGTTTTGTAGTCTTTAATTTAAATATTTGTAGTTTTATTTATGATTAGTTTGTATTTGTGTATAACATTACAAAATACGAAATTATTGAAGTTTATCATTGTTGGATCTGTATTGGCAAATCCAAGGTAAATTACTGCATATACGCTGACATGGAATATTTTTATACACTAATTTTACTAATTTCTTTATTGTATGTATGCTTTCTGTGTAAGACAAAAGGAAAAAAACTTTCAAATGCCATCTGCCGAAATTTTGTGTTGACAAATGTTTTTTTATCATTCAAATTGTAAATCAATGTGTGCTTTCAAGTTGATCGACGTAGGTAATATCTATTAGGTAATACTAATAGATATTACCTAGTTACAATATAGTAAATATTCAGCGTGAAAATTGAAATGAATCTTGATTTACTTTTTCAACATCTATTGTAAAGATTTTTGTCCATTTCAAAAGAATAGTACATTTGAAGTAAAAAGTGGACATAATATGTTGCTCGAAAACATTTTGACTTAAGGATGTAAATACGGACAATTTGGATTTAGAATAATTGGAAAAATGAAGGTAAAAATTATTGTCGTGCTATATTGTGAAATGTACACTCATAAAATATATAGAAAACACTAATGAGGTGTCTGAGATACTCGGTTGGAACGAAGTTCCTTTAGCTATATGTAAATATATTTTATGAATTGAATAATAACAATCAAATAAATTAAAACCTTTGAAAATAATTAAATAAATAATAATAATAATAATAAGTGAATAAATATTAGTAACAAATATTTGTAAGTTTTAAATAAACATTTTTGTTAAAATTCTGAAAAAAATAATGCAAAGAGACAGAGATACAGAGGTATATACTAAGCCTAGCATACGCTAGGCTTAGTAATGATGCAATGATGCATCTGATGTAATGATGCAAGGTAGAATGCTGACCGCTGCATGGTGTATACCATGCAGCGGTCAGCGTTCTACCTCGCGGTTACATCTTTTTTCGTGTAGCTCCCGCTCCCGTCCGCTGAGCGCCTGAGTGTAACGTGCGACAAGGAACTTCGTTCTAACAATTTTCCCAATCAATTTTCCATTTTTACTCTTTTTTAACTCTTAAAGACAATAGAATAGCTGTTTTGATTATCCAATTAATACACACTATAAATCAGTAGAACCCGATGTGTCTATATATGGAAGGCATGTACGAAAAATGGAGAGCGGACGATAAGAGAAAATTAAGACAACAGAAGACAATGATTTCAAAAAATTTTGTTTATGTATTTGTCTGTATATTGGAGCACATCTATGAACTTACTAAACTAATTGTGGTGTAATTTTCACGGGTAGATAGAGCTTATCTTGTAGCAGAATATACGGAACGCTTTTTCCTCTTGACCAAAAAAAAGTTGTTCACAGAAGGGGTGATGGGGTTGCATAAGGTAAAATATTCTTTTTCTACGATTGTACAAAATCAAACAAAAATTATTTCGTAGGTGATGAAATTACACTTGAAATACTTATACTAATAATTTTTTTCAACATTACCACCTATTCCAATTCACCTTGAGAAAAATGGGCACCTCAAGGTTTGCTCTTTTTACTCATCAATACAAAGGAATGAGTAATTAATAATTTAGTTGACATTTAAAAAAATATGAAGTAACCTGCTAGTCAAACAGTTCAATCTCAAGGGCTATTTTGAATAATATATTCAGACATGGTATAATAGCCCTCGCCATATAACTTTCTTTTAACGAAATGTTTAAATTGATAAAATGGCATATTTTGAGTTTCAGCTGGGATCTTGATAAAAGCGCACACACTGCCCCTTAAGTGGTTCGTTACCTTTTCTTACACGGGTTTTATGAGCAGTAAGATCGTTTTATGTCTAGTGTTAATGTTATGGATGTCGCTCCTTTTTTAAAACGATTCTGTATGTTTTGACATAATCCAGGTTTTCGTATATGTATTGTGATGCAAAAGTTAGGATGTTGATTTCCTTAAATTTTTCTCCGAGAAATGTCATTGGTGTCAGTCAAATCATAAACAGCACGAATAGCTCGCTTCTGCAGCACAAACATTGTGTTAATATCGGCTGTGTGACCGCATAACGAAATTCCATACGTCATGAGACTATGAAAAAAAACTGAAATAAACTAGTGTCGCGGTGCTCTCATCTGTAAGTCGTCGAATTCTTTTGACAGCATATGCTGTAGAACCATGACTTTTTGTTAATCTTGTAATATGAGAATTCCAACGCAACTGAGCATTTAAAGTGAGATCAGGAAATAAGGTCGTGTCCACAATATCTAGTAGCTTACATGATTATATTTGTGTCGATTAATTTAGAATTAGATAGGGAAAATTTAACAAGATTTGTTTTTCGTTCATTGAGTAGAAGATTATTAATACCAAACCACTCAACGATTGCAGAGATGGTATTATTTACTTCGTCAAAAGCTGGTTAATGCCTATCGATCTTAAAAGGTGAGGAGGTATCATCAGTAAGCAATACAATCTAATGACTATCCTTAACAAGATGTGGTAGATCATTTATCTAGTGTACATAAATAGAAATAGTCCAAGAACTGAACCCTGTTGTACATCCATGTTGACTGTAGATCCTGACGACCTCTTACTATGAATGTCAACCATTTGAATTCTATCACTTAGATAAGACTTCAGAAGTTCAAGTCCAAATCGACCTGTGACGCCATAATGATGTAGTTTCTTGATCATTGTGTCATTTTGATTTAAAATAAGTTTTCCAAAAATTTTACTGAGCGTCGGTAGTATTAATATCGGTCAGATATACTACCGGTCTTAAATAATGGAATTACTTTGATTTATTAGATCCGGAAATACATCATAATTAACATGAGCATTAAAAATCACTACTAGACATGGGGGGGAATGCAGCCTATTATTAAATCAATCATGTTTACGAAAAGGCTATCAAGAATGGCAGTTTTTTTTTTCATTTTTATACATTCGAATGCTTTAAGAGCGACATTATAATTGACATGTATAAATGCAAATGGAACGCCACAAACATCTACGTGGCGTTTCAACAAGGATTCAGCGAGCGTCGGTCATGACTTCAGAGATTGTGTAGTTAAAACTGGAATACTAGCAAAGAACTTTTCAAAAGCAAAGGTAGTTTCTATGTTTTTGTTTAAAATTTTGTCCTTAATTTTTAATTGAAATTCTAAATGTCAGGATGTGTGTTTTCCAGCTTTACTATTTATTATATACCAAGTAGTTTTTGTGCTCTTTTTTATTTTATAACAGATAAATATTAATTTTGCAATTGCACACTAACGCTTAAACGTCTTGGAATAATCTATTACGTACTTAACAAATATATTTGAATTATTGTACACCCTTAAAGGATGCTACACTACCTAAGGCTAATATAGCCTATATTTTGCATTTGTCCTGAATTCGTGCAGATTGCATTGAGCGGAAGTGGAATTGAAAGTGGGACGGAGCCGGGAATGCGACCAAAAATTGAGAACGAGACTTGGGTCGAAACGAAATGTCGGATCGGGGTTAGAATCAAGAACGTGACCAAGAATGAAATCAAGAACTGTACCAATTAGAACCGAAATAGGGAATGAGATGGGAATTGGCGGCAAGGTCTTTCTATACAATTGGTTTTATTAAGAAGGTTCTCTTCTTTATACATGACAATTCAATGGGTGCCATCTCTACCTTTGTGTGTAATGAAATGGATCGGCATTGAAAGAGACGCTTAAAAGAAATCGAGATATACATAAAGTTTCTAAAAGATGTCTGTTTAAAGCTTTACGAATATTCGATTCAAGTAACACATAATTTCATAATTAATATAATATGATTACTTCATAATATGCTTTCCTGATTTTACTTCAAAGAATCACTAAAAGTTGTAACAGGCCACGGCGGACGGCGACAGCAATTAGTCGCCCAAGGGAAATCTGGACGAATTTGCTAGTTTATTGCACACAAACGTGCTATGTTTTCGTACCACTGTGAATGAGAATTAAAATTGGAATAGTTTGTTTAAATAAGACTGTAATGTACAGTTACGCTCTGTCGAGTCCAGGATGGGTGGAATTTTACGAAGGCATTTTCTTTGCTTGTAAGTTTTTCTTTAATTTTGTCTTCGCGGTACAGTGTTCTTAAAATGAAGTTAAATGATACAATTCTACCATAACACCAGTCGCGGAATTGTATTATTTAATTTCTTTTTAAAATCCCTTTGTAGTGTATGTGACATGTCTTTGGATGATATATGTAAAAACGGTTATGTCAGAAAGTGATGTGGTTTGAAAGAAGATTTAGTGGATAGAGAAGAAAAAGACATAGAAGATATGTTGCGGTGGTTTGACGATCCAGAAAGGATGAATAAAAGTAGATTGACAAAATAAACTTACAGAGCGAATATTTGCGACGGATGGATCGGCAAGATCTGCCTACAAAATTTTGACCGATCTGACCCAACCTATCGAATTGGTCGCATATTAAAAAAAAAAAGGCCAAATTGTAAGCACCCGTAACCGACGAGCTTGCACGAAACTATTGATGCACGTCAGCGAACCAAGAGACATATGCAAAGATCGAGGAGGATCTGTGGTCTCTGCCTATATAGCTCTCTGGGGAATAGATGTGAGTTTATATAAAAAAAAATCGTTTGTACCAGCAGTTCGTTATTATCTTATGAAATATACATATGATCGCTTTTTGCATCGGGCATAGAAAAGAAAAAATATTTTCTTTCCCCTCAACGATCGGTACGGCATTTTTGTAAATACAAATCAAAATAAAACGTATTCGTCTGAAGCGAACAAGTATTACTTTCTGGCGTATTATATACGTATTTGTAATGTACGTACATTCGCCTACCGCGTTATTGATTCGGCAAACGAAAAGCGTAGAGCTTACACGCTCCCGCAGATAAGCAAAGTGTCTGCACACATTCATAACGCTTGATAGATGAACGATTTTTGTGAATTCATTACATAGATGAAACGATGAATTGGTGACAATTCTGTATCAGAACTTAAATAAATACGAAAATAATTGACTAAGGTCAGAGGTGATCAACGTGTCGGGTAAGAATAAAATAGTCAATAATAGAATAATCTTCATAAAATCATAACTGAAATCTTAGTAATTATAAATGAGTGCTTAAAAGTTGCATTTCTATAAGATTTTAAATTTGTAAGCTACTGCAGAAATAAACAAACTTATTCTAAATTGGCAGAAGCATTCTTTTTGGCCGAATTATAAATTATTTAGTATATTTAATTGAAAACCACAAAAGCTTTATTTTTATAACGGTGCGTTTTTTCTAAAATAAATGATTTTTACATAAGTTTTTCTATAAACTTTCAATACTGTAGGTTTGTGAAATGGGTTAATGAGTTAAATGAAAAACAGCAAAAGACTCTACCTAATATATTGTTTTTCAGAACTGTAATTAATATAAAAAAAAAAATATTTGGTTGTATGAAACAGCACTGGTGTATGCATATAATGTATCGATATATTAATAAAAAGTCGTTGAGTGTCGATAAAATTCCAACATTACGTAATTTATTTCCAATATTAGATACTCTACAAGATGAAAAATAAAAATGTTAAAAACAGCAAAGTGGTTCCATGAAAAATATTCGACTAGCGTAGTTACTAGAAATTTTGTGTTAAAAATGTTCCTAATTGCATTGTTGGTTCTGAAAGTTATTTACTGTGAAAGTTTGAAGACATGCACTTTCTTTTTTATAACACGTTTTGATTAAAAGAAACAAAACTTTTTTGCATTTATAACTCATTCAATCGATGGATCATAAAAAAGAAGAAATTTTTCAAGCATCTGTATTGTATATCTAATTATCAATGTCATTCAATTTGGAATTGAATACTTGATAGACAGATTGATCTTCACCTGTCTTTTTTTTGTCATAACTAAAATCACATTTTCAACTACAAAAATTTGTGGGTATTCTTTTTCTGATTGGAAAAGCGTCAAGACAGGTATTGTGAATACTGACTGTTCAAGGAATAGAAAATAACCAGTCATTTTCTCCTGTCTAATATAAGTTTTTGTCGTGGGATCTTCCTAAGCAATGGATAATATACGACGGTTTGTTCAGAGAAGTCATTTGTGAAATTTGTTATTCCAGTTATAATCGGTGGCACGTGTCTATGGTGGTTCTAGGATCCTTTTTTTCGTAGGATCATTTCAAAAGTTAATGCGATTGCAATCGCCATTTTGTCGGAAAAGCCGGATAATACACATCCGAAAATCCTATTCGTGTACACCGACGACGGCGAAGGGACAAGTACTCGACCCGCGATCGAAATTCCGTATAAGGCACGGCGTAAGTCATAAAGGGCCGAACGAGCCGATGGAGACAGCTCGTTGCGGCCGCAGATTAGCGATCTCGGGCCGACCCGCGCCGACGGCAGACGGACGGTCACCGGCGCCCCGCGAGGGCCGGACCCGATATCGCGGGGCCCATCGCCTATACACGGCGACCCTTATCTTTTTTATTGCTTAATTTGTGTGTACTATATATACCCTCCTACCCGGATAACGCAACTAAATTACTTGCGCGTCGATAACCGGGAAATTGGGGTCCTGTTAGCTAATACTTATTCACCTTTGTGTGTGATGTGTTTTGTTAATTATTCACCTTAATAAAATCACACGGTCGCGTTGCTGTATATCGTGAACGTATCGCTGGAAAATATTATGATTTGTAATAAAAAAAAGGATTCAAAAATAATTTTCTTTTCTGATCGACGACAACAAAAATTTCTGGGGTTTGTGTGGTCGTATCTTAATCACGTTTAATTTTAAATCGTTGGATAAGGAAAAAAATTTGTGTGTCTAATCTATACGCGTTAGTGAAGCAAAACTTTTTTGTTTGACGTTATAGTAGATACTACGAGTTGTAGAAAAATTCAATAGATTTTTTTGGAATTAAATGTTATAAACAAAAATTCGGATGATGATCGAAAGAAAGACTGCTCTAAACAAAAAAAAAAAGAAAGAATTTATCTACACCCAGACACACACACATATATCTATAATAAATGGCTGTGTATATGTTATCGCTAAACTCCGATACCATTCGATCGATCACCATTTATAGTATCCATACATATTTTTCTAAGAGAATATTGGTTGTAATCAACTTTCATACCGTTTAACTTAACACGACAAAAATCGGCACGTACGTGTATTTTTTCGTGCAGAAGGTTTTTGCGTTATCCCACTTATGTTATATTTTTTATCCGCTTCATTGCGTACGATTGGAATATTGAAAATAAGCGTAATGGCGAAGATTGATAATCTAATCATATCAAATCTTTCTTTCGTAGGTAATGAAAATTACACTCGAAATTCGTCATTAATGAATTCTTTTAGACATTACCATCCATTCCAAATTCTGATTTACCTTGAGAAGAATGGGCAAGAAACTCAAAGGTTGCTCTTTTTGTACAAAGCATTCACTAATTAATAATTTAGTCGACATTTAGAAATAATATGAAGCAACCTGATAGCCGAGCAGCTCATCCCATGGATTTTTTTCATTAAGATATTCAGAAACGATATAATAGCCCTTACCATATAACTTTATTTTAACCAAACGAATAAATTCATAAAATGGCGAATTGTTAATTTCAGTCGGGATGTTAATAATAAGATTTCTTTATAAATAAAAAAACGCACATATGGCCCCTTATATGATTTGCTATCTTTGCTTAAACGAATTTTATGAGCAACAAGATCATTCTTATGCCATCCAGTGTTGTAATATGGATGTCGCTAATTTATTGGAAGGATTCTATATTTCTTTTGACATATACCAGGTTTTCATATATGTATCGTGATGCTAAATTAAATTATCATTTTCTTTACGTTTTTATTTGAGAGATATCATTGATCTCATGTCAAATAGCACGAATAGCTCGCTTTTGGAGCACAAAAATCGTGTTAATATCAGCTGCGTAACCTCATAACAAAATTCCATAGGTCATGAGAATATAAACAAAAAAAACTGAAATAACGTAGACAATTATAAATGAATTTAAAAATATTTTAAATTGCCTTTACTATTATAAATATTATAAATTGATTAACATAAATCTATTACTTAAGATAAAAATTTAAAATATTATTGAAAATATGAATAGAATTCAGTTCATTTATACTTATAGACATGATATAAATTGGCAAGAAAACGTCTGCATGGTCAGCTAATAGCTAAAGTTAGCTGTTTTGGAACATTGCCCACTTTGATTTTGTACATTCAGATAAGGTGATGAATTCTCAACTTAAATAATCATTGCGCTAATAAATATAAATTTTACTGAACATTACTTTCGTCGAAATAAAGTTTTCAATTACTCTCAAGTCGTAATTAAGAGTTTTACTTTAAAAACTGGTTAGTAATATAACTAGTTTTGTAAAAAAGTCTCTTGAAAAACCACAATTTTTATTAAGTTTACTGAAAATTAAAGCAGTGCAATGCTTCCGTTGAAATTGCTTGAGACGGTTTGGCCAAATCAATTTGACAATGATACCTATTGAATATATGGCAGAATTTTTTTTCAAAAATTATGTGATGCACTTCGATAAAATATGCACTTTAAGAAGGAGTAACGTACTTTGAGCTTGTCCCGAATGGCGTGACTGCGTCAGTCGGAGCTGTGCCGTCAATTAAATATGTGTCATTAATGGATCAAAACGTTGTTTTATTAAAGTTGCATAAAACATATCGGCCATGTTGGATTAAATAAAATTTTAAGAATTAGGTGGAGTGTATGTTTAACAGTATTATCAATATCAATATTAAATTGTAACAACGACTAACACATGAAGAATATTCAAAAAAAACCAATTAGGTTAAATTAGGTTAGGTTAGGTTAGGTTAAGTAAGGTTAGGTTAGGTTATATTTTGAACACATCGAAAATATGATTAAGGAACACATCACAATCATACCTAAAGACTAAACAACGTTCCTTAATCCAAAAATTAATATTTTTAATCTAAAACACTTTAAAACATTTTATACCTTATGTGTATACATTTTATTTTATACTTGTCGTCCTACAAGATCTTGTCGTAAGACTAGAGAACACGTCTGTAGCGCGCGAATTGCCTTTCATACCGTTGGGCGCGTACTAACAGCAGCTCGATAAAATTTTCATTTTTATCTTAGTGTTGCTGGATTTTAAAAGGATATTCCGAACAATTCCACCTCACGAAAAATAGTATTTCTCCGTTTATACAATAACTACAAGGATATTATTGAATATATCTTCATTTATGATATTCAATATTTTGAAAGATGAGAGGTAAGACAGATATGCAAAGATTGTACCATGTAGAAATTTATAAATTCTGCTTAGCCTTCTGAAAAATAGGCGCTAGTTTATATTATATATTATATATATATATATATATATATATATACGTGTATATATGTTAAATGATAAAGTTATTTTTATAGATATAAAAGTTTCCAACATACTTCTTTTTTTTAATTTAATACATCCTACTTACTATAGACCTTAAAAACAATAAAATTGGTTCTACAGAACGATTTAATCAGCAATATCGACTATAAAGAGGATATATTATTTGATGTATATACAATTAAATTATAATTTTGTTATATTTTCAACTGACGCTGTATTGTATTTTGAGGGTAGAGGGTATGTTATGCGCCGCGATCAACAATACGCCATACCTTCGGTCGTCTAAAATGTTTATTGATTTTCCCTAACCCTACCAAGAGCGTAGTTGTTTGATTTTAAGAATTAGACTTTTTTTACATTCGCTTTGGTGTATTCTTTTGGGGTTCTTCTAGTGATTAATGACTTCATAATTCAAAACCTTCGCTTTCAGAAATGTTATTATGGAAGAAGACGTCAGATATGTGTGTCTAGTCTAGTATTAAAAATTTTACAAACTCATGCTATAACTGATCTCCGACTCACGAATTGCAGTCTTAAAAATCCTCAAACGATATTTTTGATTCCGTAGTTAAAAGAATATTTCTTCGATTTTTCCATCGCGACGTCTTGTACTTAGTAACGGAGGCGACATAAACTATGTAAAATTTATGACGTAAAAAAAAGCTGTTCAAAAACATTGTATTTAATATTATTGGTACATATTTAAGGAAAATGGTAATAAACCATATAGTCACATAACTATTTTTCCGCCATTTCAAAGACAAAAGACGCGTCAGACAAGAGCATGTATTTATTATAGTTTCGCTTTTTTGACTTTTATTGTATTGTCGATGTGCAAAACCACCGAATCGGAAATTCAGGAACCTGCCGTATTTTTGTTGCTATGTTCTTATTTCACACAAAGCGTAATAAATATAATGCGTGACGTTTCGTTAGAACGGAGAAAACGTCAAAGATACCGGGCCAGAATGAGGAGGGTGTCGGTTTCAGTCGCGAACCAAACAATATCGTTTTCTATTTATGTTGTTTTTAATGAACGGCCGTCGAGAGATTTCACCGGCGGCGCGGAGCCGTCGCCTTACCCTTTGCTTGTGACACTTTCGACGTCGCCCTCGGTGCGGTGGGAGTTGGGAATGAATTTGGGCGCGGAACGGCGGAAGGGCAGGGCGGAGGCAGGTGGGCCGGGAAAGGTGTCGCGATGGCGCCGTGTTTTTTCTGTAATTTAGATTGACTCGCCGTCGGCGGCGCGGCCGGCGCGGGCCGCGGCGGCGGGACAACGCGCTCGCAGCGCCGCCGAAGTGCGCAATTTATTATTCACAAATAGACTACGGAAATGGAGTTTTAACGAAGACAAATTGAACTAAAGCAGAATCAATTACGGGAGATTTATTTTCACGAATAGGAAGAATTAAGTAACGGGGAGGCAGTGAGCGCGATGCAAATTGGATTTTTGCCGTTGCCGACACTCGCGCTCGGAGGGAATTCGAAGAATCGGCGGGGACAGATGACGAAGTTTTGTTTATTTTATCACAAAGAACATTGTTCGGCGGAGTCATTCGGCAGCGCGCCGTATTTTCCGGGCGGGCGTTCCGAGTCGGTTAGTAAACACAGCCCCGGAATAAGGGTCCACGGCGACTCGTCCAGGGAACCTTTAAAAATGTAGGAATAGCTTTTTGGTCCCGAGATCTAGTGATTTATGGTAAAATCTTCGTGTTGATGCATACACATAACTTTTCATTGTATTTTGTTTTTTGTCTGTTGTTCCAGTTTCATAATGTTTGTAGGTTTCAATTAAAATTTTGGTATGGATTATAGTTTGCAAAATACTTTCCATTTTGATTTTATTCAATTTCACTTTATTAGGATGATAAGTCAGCTATAAATAAATTTTGATTATATTACCTTGAAATTTTTGTTTCAACTGTTTTAAAGGTATTCATGCGTCGTCGTGTACATAAAATTACATTGTTTTCTTTGGTAATATGGTTGGTCGGTCATATCTTATCAATAATTCAAAATCACTTATCAATAATTTTAAATAAAACATCTCTTTTGTTTATGGTAATACTAAAAGGAAAAAAGAGTATCGACAAATTACGATATCTGGTATTAAACCAGTGCCGAATCAGTGTGTGGATTTTGGAACTAAGAGTTTATGCATTTTCTTCCTATTAAAGTATAGGTTAATTGTAATTATCCTTTGACTTTGAATAACAGTGAGATATCGCCTGCAAATAGTACGATTTTATAAGTATTCCTAACAAGGCTAGATAAGTCGTCGACATATACTAAAATTAAAAACGGACTAAAAATATTCCATGTGGTACCCTGCGAATTACAGATCGAAATGGTCTTATACAATTGACATCGACCCACGGAACTCTGTTACTAAAATATGTTGGCCGAAGATACCGCCTTTAAATAATACAATTATTATATCGTTGTTTCTATTAAACTACACAAAGAATAGGCGGACTAACTGCGAGTGCCGCTTTGTGAACGTGGAAATTCTTGGTTAAATTTATTTCTAATTAATGTTTTTCGAAACTATGATACATTTCGAATATTCAAAAATCGTATTTTGTAAAATTTTCTAATTTAAAAATATTTGTTTTTCGATTCAAATTTTATGGGTGTAATCGATTGCATAAAGCCTCTTAATTATATTGTATAAGTGTATCGATTCTGTCAATAATGTTGATCGTAACAAAATATTTTTGATAATGTACATTAATTATCATTAATTTAGTCGTTCATAAATCAATGTTTCGTCAAATCAAACTTCAGTTACCAATTGTACTGAGAGTTGAGAAATAACTGTCAGAGGACAAGATCGAATAACAATCCAGTTTTCGATAAAATAAATTAAAATGTTAAGCTTCGTTCCATCATTAAGGATTTATTAGTTTTTCGAGTAACCCAATATCGCAATCAAATTATAAAATACAATTTTTGAAGTGGATAAGGGCATCGGAATAATTCTTGTGTAAAGAAGGTTTGGGTCATTTTATTTTATTTCGTGAATTTCCTTCCGGATTTGGGACAGGAAATATGGACGAGGTAAAGCGTCGTCTCTCATTTCGTCGTATTTGCCCAAATTAAATTGTTTTTACGGATGTTCTAATTCACAGAGTCGTATCTAAGGATGGAATAGCTTTGATAATGTTTATTTTTATGTGCTTCCCTATCCAGGGTAATTTTTGTATTAAAAGGATTTTTGGATTTTCTTAACATGAATTCGAGCTGCTATGAGACATTTGTGAGTTTAATTTATATGCGATCCACGATGCTATCACACTTAAAAACGTTGCATTTTTTCAGTTTGAATGAGATTTTTCAGGATAGTGGCTTTTTAAACAAAAAAACAATATCAACAGATCTTGTTTATTTATACGAGGGCTGCTATTGATGTATCTGGAACTGGTCATATACAGAATAATATTTAAAGAGAAAGTAAGACCTTTGAAAACGGAATTCTTTGGCTGTAAAATACAGTTTGTCTCATGTAACTGTTAATTGTACGAGTATTACCAATGTGATGTCATGTTGATAATTGCCTGCCTTTATTATCATGGATTTAATTCGTGAAAATTGTCGTGCCATGATTTATTACGATTTTCATCGTGGGCTAACTGAAAACGGTGCATTAATCAACTCACTTCGACTTTTGGAGATAAAGCACCATTAAAAACCACAATGTATCATTGGTTTAGTAAGTTTAATCGTAGGCGGTCTATGCTCACGGACGAATTTAAAGAAGGTCGTCCTAAATCGGTTGTTGTACCACAAAATATCGATGCTGTGCGGGAACTAATAATGCAAGATCGTCATGTTACATAACGCGAGATAAAGAAGTTCCTCGGCATAAGTATGACAGGCATACATAATATATTTCACGAAAATTTGGTTGTAAATAAATTTGTTAGCGTTGGGTTCCGCTTAATATGAGCATTCATCAATATCAGCTTTGTGTTGATTGATGCAAAAAGATAACAAAAGAAATTATAATCATAGTGCGTCAAAAGTTGTTAATAATATGTACACAGGTGGTGAATCTTGGATCTATGCGTATGACCCCGAAGTTAAGCAACAGTCAACGGTGTGGGTGTTCCAAGATGAGACGAACCCAACAAAAGTGATTCATGACAAAAGTACTTTGAAGCAAATGTTTGCCTGTATTTTTGGTAGAAATGAACATGGGTTACAGTGCCACTACAGAATTGTAAAACGTGATATATGATTATTTGCTTGGCAGAAGTCTTTGAAGAAGTGAAAAAGAATAAACGTCAACGCAGAATTATTTTTCATCATGACAATGCTGTCACACGTCGGCCAAAACAACTCGGTTTTGGAAGTTCAAAAGATCGAATTGACGGGTCATCTGCCGCACAGCCCCGATTTGCCACCTAACGATTTCTATTTATTGCCAAGGGTGAAGAATAATTTAAGTGGTCAACGTTTTTTGAGCCGCAAAGGGGCCATTGACGTGTTCAAAATACACGTCTCGGAGATCCTCCAATCAAAATGGAAAAAGTACTATAAAAATTAGTTTGAGCGTATGCAAAAGTGCATCGAACATCATGGCGAATATTTTGAAAAGGAATAAAACCATATTAAACGACATATGTTTTTTTCTTTTTGATATTCCGGACATATAAATGGCAGCCGCCCCACCCACGTTTCGATGTACTCATACATGCAATTTAATCCACCTTCTAAACCGCAACTACAATATTGCATCGAAAATGTAGCATTTTCCAATGTCATGACGTAAATTAAATTACTTACAATGAAGAATAATAGAATGCGTAGGTCGTAGATTCGAGTTCCAGGTTTTCTAAACACAAATGAGTTGATCATTCTATAAAATTGTGTACTCTCTTTTGTTGCGTATGAACGCTGTAAATGTGAGCATGTCAAGATGTTTTCAACCCATTACGAAACGTGGATTTATATCCAATCGTGTGCAGTACAGTACGTGCGTGCACACATTAACACACACGGGAGCACACGCTTTTATATTAAGATCTCAGTTGAAGTTCAAAATTTGTCATTTTATTTATTTAAACTTTTTATTATAAAAAAGTTATAGAGCAAGGACTATTATACTGGGTCTGAATAAATATTAATGTAAAATAAAATCGTCGGATTGAACTTCCCGGTCAACAGGTTGCATCATGTTATTTCTAAGTGTGGTTCTAATTTTATTAATCATTGAATATTTTGTATTTGTGAGCAAAATAAGTAACCCTTGAGTTTCTTGCCCAATCTTCTCAAGGTGTATCAGCATTTGGAATGGGTGGTTATGTCAATATTGAAAAGAACTCATTAATGATGTATTTCAAGGGCTATTACATTATCTAGAAAATAAAGATGTTTTTGATTTAAATTGGAGATTCGCAATTGAATTTGTTATATGAGTGGAAGGTAAATATTTTTTCAATAATAACAAGACAAAAATATTCAAGCGTGAAAGTATGAAAGATTGCTTATGAAAAAAAAACTATATTAGTGATAGTGACAATGACAACGAACTCATTATCAAATAACACACAACCTTTTTTTGTATGATTATTTATACAACGTCTTATAAATAGAAGATTTAAAAGCTATTAATTTTATTTTGTGGACTTGCTTATTGTTTACTTGTTTTATACAACAAGCGATGTTATTGTAAGTTTGAGTGGGAAGGGGAAGAAATATATGAAGTGAGACAGTGAGGCAGAATGAAAGCGAAAGTGAGAGAGAGACGGAAAATAATCCGACCGCAACTATATTTTTTTATAATAATGGTTTAACAATAAGAGAGTTATAATAAATTAAAAGCTACAATAGGGTTATTCAATACGTCTCTTGTCAGTACTATATACTCTTATTATAATATTTTAACTAATTTGTAATGATGTTTGTTTGTAACTCAATTACAGGTAAATAGTTGGATTGATTTAGATGAAATTCAGCACACAGAATATTTTCTGAATTATACGTCTGGTATTTTATACCTCTGGCTAATGTGCCCATGTGCAATAATTTACAAGAAATCAAAATCGACATCAAAAGCCAGATTGATATCGCAATCGAGAGCGATAGTGTGTCCAGAAAAAAAAGGGACGCAGGATTGGCATAAAGAACGGGACCGAATTGGTACTAACTGTGAAATTGGGACTTAAGTCGAAAACACGTTCGGGATTGATTTCAATGATAGCAAGATTCTCTATATAGAAAATAAGATATTAATTATATATCTACGGCGAGCGGGACCGCCGTTAGTTGTTAGTCGAGTTATAATTGTAAAAATTTGAAAAAAAAATGCTTGAATGTCATAAACACTTATGTGTCTATACGTATGTAGATCTGCCATTAAAACATAAGCTACCTATCGTGCTAGTAGAGAGTAAAAAGAGACAAAAAGAAATCATTAAACAATTAGGTTGGGGAAAAAGTTTTTATTATTTTATAAGTAAAAATTTGCAGTAAAGTCTTTTTGGTTGTGCTGTTTGTATGTGGAT